>VTPC01007142.1:0-17226 GCA_011009095.1 Ignelater luminosus
TAAGCTTGTAATGAAACCGTATACTTGCGGTGTCAAGCAGTGTTTTATAATAGTTTTCGAGAAACCCTAGTTAAAAACTTAAGCTTGCACCTTCTAGCTTGAATGAACCATAAACAGTAAAAGCATTTTGAGCTGTTACTGTCACGATTACGTTCTTTCGTAGTAGAAGTAATAGATCTTCGTTTTAATTTTTACTTGATTTATTTTAACAATTGTATATTGCAATTGTTATTTTGCTGTGTTGTTGTTATTAATATATTTGTTCATAATATTGTAATTATAGCTAAGGAAAATTTTAAAAAATATAATAATAATAATTGCAGGCGGGTATATACACAAAAAGCCTCGGTGTGCTCAAATTGATCATAATCATTTATATAAAGATCATCCTATAACGAGAAATAAAACAGCGCTCCGTGGTACGTTTCCAGTCTGCAATAACACCTGAATACAAGATGTACCTCCAACGTAAAATCGAAATGGAAAGACGATTATCTCACCCACGATAATGCAGACTCCTGGCAAAAGAATAACTAAATAAATTGACGCCTATGTACTAAAATAAATGCTGATGCCTCAGATGAGAAGCTTCAAACGATATCACTGCGTTTTATAAACTGTAAACAATTAAGTTCCATAACCTCATGCACTAAGCGATAAAATAATGCGATAATTTCTCCAATTCAATACGAAAATCCGATTAACACTAAGACTATTCTTTTATACAAAGCACTGATTATTTATAATAAAAATAAACGATAAAACTGTCTATATAATGAAGCCGAATTATATTTAGATAAATTCGAAAATAACAAAGTTTCAACATAAAGTTAATAATAATCACACACATACAACAAAGTAATAACTGTTCAGAGCATTAGATCGCTTATGTACTAAGGTAACCAAACTGTTCGTAAGAACGAGCTCAAACTATGAGTTTTTCGAAATACTACATGAAACTTGTGTATCCACGTAAAATAGAACTGCACTTAGCGTGTAGGGGCAAACCCCAGGACTCAACGAAGGCGATGTCGACGAGTTAAGACCCAACCAATTTTCCAAGAGCTAGAATGAATCTCTAAGAAACATGCCCCAAGGTTTCCTCGCCCTATAAAAGATGATGGGAAGTACATAGGAAGATTCAGAAAGCAACAACCACTAACAAGTCATTGGGCACCCAAACGTCCTGCAGTGTACTGGTCCTCTAAGAATCATCTCATATCTCCGAAAATGTCGTGAGAATAATACGACCAGACCGGAAACGCAGCTAATACTTAAGAAAGATTAATGGGTGTGATATTGCATTCGAAAATAAGAATTGAATTGACAGAATTTAAATTCTCAATTAAAATAATATCAGATTGAGGTAGAAACATTATAGCAAACAAAATATAATTTACAAGAAATTCTAACTTTTTGTATAGAAATACGTTAGTTAAGTTAATAAGGAGACATTACTGCATAAATAGACTAGAAGTAACAATAAAGTTTGACACTTACATTAGACGAACCTAAATTTGACGTCTTGCTAAACAAGTGCGGGGCAAAACTTTTAAGAATCCTTGTTTAATTGTTTAATTTTGTTTCAGTTTTGAGTATTAAAGATGCCAATGTTTGAATGATCGTGAGCACCCTGCTTTAGCATAAACCACCAGTTTCGAATCTAGTCACCATTGCAGTAGACATTAGCATTTTATACACTACTTATAATAGTGAAACCAAAGATTTACAGAATGCTTTTTTGGTAGCACACCAAATACGGTTCACTAAACCAGCAATTGTCGATAGAAAGAAAAAAGTTCTAATAATACCGAAAAAGTGCTCCACCAATCTATTTGGCCACAACACACTCCCGAAGAAACCTAAAATTATAGTCTTGCGTAGAATAAGTTGTCTATCTTCAAGGTGAATTACATTAAAAAGAAATATTTACGATAAATAATACACCCATAAACAGTTATGGCGTTGCGAAAAGTCAGTGGTCTTTGTGCTGTAGCAGATGCATGGTTACTTTGAACAGCAATTGAGTAATCGTTTCCGAAAAAGGCAGAGAAAGGAAAGGAATGCTTAAACAAAGAGCAAAACTTTCAGACAATAGAAGTAAACTTAATTCTCGCCGATAACAATATTGAAATCTACTAGGTCTGTTATAAGATAGTTCGTGCTCAAATCAATTTGATACAATGGCGCCGATTCGAGACTCGAGCATTCACTAATAGTAGAAATGGTAATTTATGTATATGCAAACCATTTTGCACAGCTGTTTAAGACTCATAAAGGGATTTGGCCTGGATAGCTTAAAATTGTGTTCTTAGTATCAGGAATTTAGACCTTTTTAACAAAGTACACGACTTGCTGGGACAATCTCTGCAAATGGTCAAGAAAAACACAGATACAACTTAGTAAATGGCTTTATTGTTTATCATAATATTCGTTCTTGGCATCAATACACTTTTGCATAGCTCAAATTAATTTTTGAAGAAACCAGTTGCCTAAATGCCTCAACGGCTGCTTTATGCAAAGAATAATGCTCACGCGCATCTTGCTTTTGATTATCGGAAACAGAAAGAAGTCATTTGGTGCTAGATTAAGTGAATAAGAACAATGTGACATCAATTTCACTTTTTACTGGCTAAAAGTCAACGGTTTGGGAAACTGTGTTGGTATTTGCATTGTCATGCTGAAGAAGGATGCACCGATTTGGATTGTTTTTTCTGATTTCACCGATTATTTCCGGCAAACAAATTGTTGTGTACCAATCAGCGTTCACAGTTCTTTGATCCTCTAAAGCTATAGTTGTCACATGTCCAGAAATACGAAAGAAACGAGCGATCCCATATAACACCGGACGTCCATTGAACGTCCGTTTGTCATCCAGATTTCGTCCCGACGTCCATGGACGTAAATTGGACATCCATTGGACGTCCGCGTTTGGACGTCCACTGGACGACTGTTGGTGGACGTCAACTGGACATCCCTTTGTTATCCAAAATCGTCCAAATTATGCCCAAAGGTCGTCCAGATTATGTCCAAACATCGTCCGAATTATGTATGTTCAAGAATCGTCCGGATTATGTCCAAATTACGTACAAAAAAATGTACAAATTACGTCCAGTAACGGACGTCCATACGATGTCCAAAGTTGTGACAAACGGACGTCCACTGGACATCCATCCACCGAAATTTGGACGTCCAATGGACATCCGTTGGATGTTTGTGTGCTATATGGGATTATTTGCTTTGCAACACTGCGTCAACAACTTTTGTGGGTTTTAATTCACCTCGAAACATCCATGTTTAGTTTCCGGCTCGTATGAGTAGATCCAACTTTCTTTACCAGTACCAATGTCGTACAATAAATTTGAATGACCTCGGTTGAATTTCTTTAGCATTTCTTTGCACTAATTTACACGATTTTTCTTTTGAGCTTCACTCAGATTATGTGGAATCCAGCGACTGCAAAGCTTCCGTACGTTTAAATGATCGTATAAAATCGTATGTATTGTTTTCATGTCAATGCCCAAGATGATCATTCTACGCACAGCATCAACGTTAGTGGTAACAACAGACGTGGATGGACGACCTGCATCGAGAATTCATTACTGAGAAAAGAACGTCCACGCTGGAACTCAGCAAACCAATTATAAGCAGTTCTATTTGATGGAACTTCTTCACCATAAACGCATTAAGCCGTTTGATGCATTGCTTGGGTGTAAAGTTACTCGAAAATGTTCACGCCAGAGTTCTATTTTTTCACAAAATTACTTTTTTAAAGCGCTATGTAAACAGAACTGGTTAGCTTGGGTACGAACTGTAAACTGAATTATAGGTTAGAAGTGATAAATTTTTCCAATGTTGCAATTTCGAGAAAATTGTAATGGACTCACATCTGCAATATAAAAGTTATTACCGCATGGCATGTGAAAACCGATAGACACCACGAAAACAGTGTGAAGCTTTTATTTTTGACAACATACTAATTTTTATTTTGTTATATAGCCATATGAATGTCTTTTCTTTGAAGATACTAGATATTCCAGTATTTCTCTAAAGGCCGATCAAACTGAACAGCTTTTGTTAGTCTTCAAGTCTACTTCACAATCATTAAGTAACTCGGACACAGTCACTTGTTTTGTGCATTTCACTCTACTCACAACTACTGCACCTTGACCTGCAAAAACTGTAGTTACCGTATGGTTGTACCAAGACGAGCCACCTCACTACACATCAATGCAGCATCGAGGGGAAGCCAAAGTTATATCTCTACGAGGATTCTACTTCTTCTCCAGGATGCAGAAGAAACGTTCCATGTAGCACGCTTGGGACAATGAAACAACTGTGCCATTCTTCGACAATAATGTTTTTCAAACTCGTGAACGCTTGACTGTGAGAATGTATGGTGTTCAATTGTGCTACCGAGAGCAAGTCTCCGAGTTTCTTTCATAATGCTTTGTTTGAAATTGTAGCGCCTCATGGTGTGAAACGATATGGGGACACTGCATTTGCCAAAAATACTCACTCCGCTATATACCAACCTGCAAGAAGTGCCAGGATATTTTCTTGAGATACCCAAGAAGAAGCCAATGACCTTGTAGCTCGATTTCTTTGTTGATTAACGAATGACTCTTTATAAGATTCGGTCATGTATGGACCTAAATTTGTAATGAATATTTTTAATAAAACGTCATATCAGCATTAAATTTGTTCAACGAACAATTTTGACTTGAGAATGGAATTCGACGCCCAACGATTATCGGTTTTAACACCTCACATTCCTGAATGAACTAAATGAGGTACATAAAACGGTTGCTGATGGCTTACATCAATATCGATTCATTAATTAACCTTTAGAGCGCCACATCCAGCTAGGTCATACAACAAAATCAAAATCATGACGTTAGTCAAATTTAATGATCTCAATATTGAGACCGAGAGGCCTTAAGGACTCTTCTGGTGTCCTTGCATCTTCTGTATCTCTGAATTGAAAATTATTATTATTATTTACGAATTTTTTAAAATTGTAAGCGCCATTTCAAAAAATATTTAGGCCTGTATTCCTCATTCTAAGAGACGATATTTTAGGTGCTCCAGGCCAAAGCTTTTCAAGAGTCCTAAACAATAGCTGTGCAAAGTGGCTTGCTTTAAACATAATTTTTTACATTTTTTACGTATCGCTTCATTATAAAGAATTTTAGGCAGCCAACATCATGTCAATTCTCTCTCTAAGAAATTAACAGCTCTTACTAAATGACTGTCAATGACGCACAATATAAACAATCGTTTTCGTTTGTAAAACCTGTCGTAGATATTGTGTTAATTTAGAAATACTTTAACTTTTGTAACTTGTTTCTTTTCTGTAATCCAATAATGATAGTTTCATTAAGAACTAAATAAAGACATAATCATTTATCATTAATAAGAATACTATTACATAAATGATAAACAGTAATAAAATATTAGTAACAAAAGTAACTTTTACATCCGGAATAATTATTTAGACACCTTGTATACTCATTATTAACGAAACTAAATAAAATTAAAGATTCTAATTAAGTGAAAAATAAAACATTTATGAGAAAATATCTTCATTACATTAACTGTTATTGAAATTTTAACGATGAATGTGAAATAACTTCCGGCTTAAAAATGGCAACCATTTTACAGGGATTAGTATTAAGTGTAACATAAAGCGTTTCGCATTTGCAGCTCTCTAGATCACACCTCGATTATCAAAATTACCACATGAAAGTGTTATCCGTTTATTATCAAAGGAACGACTAATTCTGTTAGAAGCGGGCTTTTAGATTGTTATATTCAGTACTCGACAAAGACAACAGTAGTTTTGCAATGTTCAACTACGGGTATGTATGTCGCGTAGGCTGTTGAATATCTAGATTCATTTAAAATAACGATGAGATATATTTGACATTTTGTTCTTTCCTCAACAAATGTCAAACTTGATTAATACTTCTAATTTTATTTTCATCTAGCTTTGTTTACATCTAAAAAACAGAATTTTCAAAATACACAAAATTTTTTTATTATGCTGTTTTGGATTTAAAAAACGGATATAATGTGTTAAAACATTAAACAATATTTTCATTTGAAAATAGTCTTTAACAATATTGTAGTCGTAGTTTCTATGTACTACTTCCTGAAGAAGTTTATAAACAAATAAACGACAGCTTGAAGGATAAAAAACTGTTTTATTTACAAAAAAGACCTTAAAACCCGTGAAGCAACCAAATAATATACCTCTAAGGTCGTAAATAATAAAATTATACTTTATCATTAAAAATAAATTTGATATTGCTTGCTCTCTACAGCTCTAAGCAACGGCATACATTTTAATTTGACTATCGTAAAATTAATAAAATTCCCTAATTAGGAAATGTTTGAGATATTTATTCGTTTATCATCAAAGCGAAGTTATTCATTAAGCTAGATGAATGCGTTTTGAAACGTTGTACATTACCTCTTAACAAAGGTAAATTGAAATAACAAGATTATTTGAAAATATGCTTTATGACTGTTGGAGTTTTAAGCCAGAAAAAAGATTAAATTATTCGACCTGTAGGTATTTTTGTTTCAATTTTCCTTATTTTACAGTTTTTAGATAATTGTGGATTTTACCGCATTATTATTTATATTTTTGTAGATAATTTGATAAGTTTTTAGTTTAATGCTTCGGATTTTAGTACACGCACTTCATTTAATAAATACAGAACGTTATAACCAAACGCAGCTGTTGTGTCTTTTTACCTAGTTTTCTGAAATATTTAGTATCATTATCCAAATACAAGGTGTTTTCGAAAATCAAAATATACCCAAATGTCAACAAAAAACCTTCCTATCTGTAACAGTAAAGGATCTAGAGGAGTAACAACAATCACAACCGCCTACCAGTTTTTGCTAGTGTATCAGTGATACGCTAAATGTGAAGGACCTAAAATTTTAACTTTTTAACTTGTTTATCTCACACTTTAGGAAAAACTTTATTTGGCTTTTTTTATTCATTGTTGTGTATGATATGGAGTAGTAAAGTTTCCTACTTACTTTCGAAAAAAAACCTCCATAGAACTTAGTGCCTACGACTCGAATGTTTTAATCGCAACACAAAATAGTCACTCAATGTTTTTTAGGTTTGGAATTTATTTTCAGGCATTTTCCTTATTGTTTTGCATATTGTATAGATTGTAAGTGCTTGTCGCCCCGTAAAACGACCTCCTAGTTCAATACCATCCGACCAGGCTAAGGGAAACTGGCTCTAAAAGACATCCGGACCTCCGTAATACCAGCTAGGAAGTCCCATGCCAACATCTCGACGGGACCATTCATCGTCACCGATTGAACGTTTCAACAAAGCTCGCATCCTCACCTCCAATTTTGTACTTTATGCAAGCATCATGAGTGGTAGCTTCTGATAGGGTGCGCAGACACATCGCGGTACTGTGACACCCGCTTGTTACCACATATGTGGAAGAACAACCTCCGGGCTTGCATCGCGTCCAGTGCCTCCCAGTTCCATACTCGGTCGTCGATTCCCCTATGCATAAACCTTGAAACACCTGCATTCTGCCTGTATTGCAACCATCTTTCTTGATGCACATCTTCCTGCGTATTACCTTTTTGATAAGCTAACATTGTTATGCCTGTAAGTACCTAATGAACCCACCAGGTGGACTATTGTAACTCTTATGCTCCCCCTTAGCCGTGACATGTTAGTGGTATTGTCCTATCTAACTCTCTATTTAGCCCAACTTTTCCAAACCTGAACGTAGCGGGCAGATAATCAAGGCTTAGGGAATTCTAGCTCGGACAGCGCTCTAAGAAATGTCTTGCCCAACATTTCCTCCGCTTCTTACCAATAAGAACTTAAAATCCCGAACCCAAAACTTTACATACTCAAAACAATGAGCAATCACGACAGTTCTAAAATTCCTTATTGGACGTGACAAGTAGATAAGTCACACTTTGGAGACATGTGGGAGAAAGAGGGAAGGGAAAATGAAACAAGACTCCATCTCATTATCTCTACTCTTCCCACTATACCACCCTTTTAAGCTGTTTAAAGAATTGTTTTGCGAACGCATTACTAATACAGTGCTAACATCTAACGAGCCATTTGCATCAATCCGCATACCATGCCTTCGAGTCACACAAATCCCTATACTGTCGACCAACAAATGCGACCAGATTTAATTCGTACTTGTGCGACAAAGGCCACTCTTGCAAAGATAAATATGTATTCACACTACTATAGCCGGTAGTCAAGTCAAACTAGTCAAACCGTCAAGAGAGTAGTACATTATTGATAAACTTGTAGATTATCTTGCAAGCTTTACTTTGACTCCGTCAGAGGCGCACAGGACATCATCCGGACCCAACGTATGCCCTTTCTTAGTTTTATAGCGAACGAAACGACGCAGCGGATCAACACTAGGTCCCAGGAAATTTCCTTACCAAAACCTGCTTGACTTTAAAGACACGACTGTACAGTCAACTCAAACTCGGATACAACCTTTAATGTGAGTTTTGTAAACTATATTTAACTGAAAATCGTGGAATTATTTTGTTTTTATAAAGTCTTAACGCCACCATAATTGCTGTGGTTTGTACATCACTATCGGCCGTGGAGCTTCTCTATACAAGGCCACAAGCTCACACCAGAGCATCTATTTAACATCTTTTAAGAACATTGTCACATACCAGACACTGAAGTGCACTGGCACCCTATACCACGCAAGCGAAGAATAGACCCTTATACAAAAAGCGCACGGACTGCTTGGTCAGTCCCAATCACGGCACATTATTCTACATAGACTATCCACCACACCCGTTGAAGAATCGCTGACGTTCACGCAACTGATATCCCAACCATCTACTCAAGCAATAAGTTGAATCTTGAACAGAAATCCTTACACAGACTCCTCATTTCGTCTACCATAATGAGTCAGAAGGCCATCTAAAACTCAAGCTCTGCAAGCAAGAGCAAAACATCGTTTGCATACGCCATAACTTTTCATCCTTCGAGTGCGAGATCGACCAATAAGATATCCATCATCAGGTTTCATACCGCCCAAATCGGTGCATACTCTCGACAATTTCGGAAGTAACTGGCCCATACATCTTATGTCTCTGAAGCGATCTATCTAACCTCAGATTGTCAACCTTCTGGTCACGTAATAATCTCTTTTTGGTTTAAACAAACCTTGCTAAAGTAATTAATATCTTTAGCTTGATTATCTTGGATACGTGAAAGGGATGACTCTAACTGTGGCTAACTCAAGACAGTAGTACTGGATAACTTTTGTTCCAGATCTTCAGAAGCTTCTTCACACTCATTGTCCCACGCAGATTTCTTGCTGCTTCTGTTAATTTTTGAACTGATTTAGCAATGTTGGCAAAGTTCAGTACAAATCAAAATACATGATTGTATCTTTAGCTCTATTAAGAAGGTTAATAGAGGGTGAAGGTTATTGTATCCTTAGTTCTATTAAAAGACTTAATGGCGAAGCCCGACCTGAGCCTCTGAAAGTGACATAAAAGTTGTTAAAGAGTCCTCCATTAACTTTCTTAATAGAGTTTAAGAGGATTGAAGGACAAAGCTAGACCTAAACCACTGGAGGTGGCACATTCCGATCCGTGATTATATCTTTAACTCTATTAAAAGAGTTAATGAAGAGCGAAGCCCAAGTGAATGCCACTGCAAGTCGCACGTGGGAGGGTGTAGCGTAGGTGACCTTGATTGATGGTCATACGCTTCCACCGAGGCGTACGAAATAAACCTACAGGCGTGAATGCTATTCCCACCTTTAGACTCTCAGTTTGACGTCATCCATTAAAGCTACCTTGACGACATTGACAAAATTCTTTGTGGTGTCTGTAATAATCGCCATCAGCGACGTACAGTCTTTCAGTTCAACGTCATGGATTCAAGGCGTTTGGCTTGTGCGCTTCGCTGGTTTAGCTTCTACTCCGAAAGGATTAAAAGAAGAGCAGCGCTGTATCTCAACAAAGCGGTGGCGCAGAGAAGCGGAACGGAGCTGCTACAGATCTGACCGATTATAAATTGATAATAAATGCAAAAACCCAAGAATCTTAGAATCTCATGCTTGTCTTTAGAAGGCGATTTCTCCACTGCCGATATCTTTTTGGAGTTTTCAGAAACACCATACTCGACATTTTGTTTTCCAGAGAATTCACTTGATCACAGGACATGTGATAATTTTTCGGGCTCTGTTTTATCACATTTCTGACATTAAATCCATTGTCTTTAAAATGTAACTTGTGCAATCTGCAATGCAGGAAGAATGCAGTTTTCTCTTTGTCTTTGTTAACAAACTTCACCTACCACTCTATTGATCAAGCATGGAAAACTGCTAAAATTGAGAAAGGGTATCTCAGGTGTCATCGATGCGAGGCAATAGGTAACCATCATTCAACCTTCTGTAATCTACACAAATGCGCGTAGTTTCATCTTCTTGCTCATTACAACCACTGGCAAAGACCAAGGGTTACTAGAAGATTCGGGAACACTTTGATTTTACATTCCTCATAGAAGAGCCTCGGTTTCGTTTCTTTTGGCTAAAGACAAAGTCTTGAATCACGAAGAGGTGCTGTGTCACTCGTATTGGTCATGTGAAAACTTTAAGAAAAATGTTGATAACGCACACTGGGGCCAGCTTTAATTCTGCTGGGAAAGTACATTAGTTAATAAACAAATTACAAATGCCTTTTAAAAGGTTTAACTAAAACATATTGAATTCCAATTGGTTTTACTATCTTCAAATAAATTTGGTCAACCTAATATAAGTAAGATTGAATTACACTCTCCATTTAATTTCAAAGACTTTATAGCATTTTGGGTCTCAGAATTAAGAAAATACTAAAATCATTAAGTTGAACTATTAATCGAAGTAAAGGTCGAAATCAGAATATATCTAACATTTTCTTGAATTTTGATTTAAATACAAAGCAAAAGTTCTATTGGAAAGGTTAACTGACGTAAAAACTTAACGATAGTTATTACAAACAAAAACATAAATTCCTGGTTTGTCTTCAATTATTTAATCGTAAAAATCGATTTGAAACAATTAGTAGAGTTTTTTAAAGCTCACAGACCCTTACAAAAACAATTTGATACCATTCAGCAATGCATGCTTAATAAATAATAATTGATAAAATAGAGATGTTTATTCTCTACATAGTATATCTGAAGCAGTTTATTCAAACTGAAACAATTTTAAACAACACTTGATAAAATCAAAACGGCATTAACATCTAACAATATTAGAAAGTTTCAGAAAACAAACGGTCTATTCTGGGACTAGCCATACCTACTGTAAGAATGAATGAATCCATTGGCCTTGTTATCTTGACGGTTAAGTACAGGGACGTAGTTGAATTTTCATCTGTTTAATGAAGTATGCGAAATATTTATAAATGTACTGTGCTATCAAACTGTCTAAACTACACATCGAGCGTTATAATTTATAAACCGAAGATTTTTAAAAATAGACAAAAAATGTAATGCACTATTTTATCTATTAACTTTGACATGAAAGAATTGTCTGAAAGACTTGGTGTAATTGATAAGGTCGTTTATGTCATTTTTAAACAGATCACATCAACCAAAACTCTTTTTGACGCCCCTGGCTATTAAATACGTTTACTGTTCAACCTGATTTTAGTAGGACGAGATAAACACGTTCAATTGCAGTTTTAAACACCGACTTAACTTCATTTCCCTGAAAAGTTTTCTTCCTGGTAAATTCCACTTTCTTACAATTGTATTTACTCAAAAAATAACAATCACAATGGCAACCCTTAAATATAAAGGAAATTCGGTTTATAAACAATAACATTCTCTGGCACTTACTGAAAATTATACATTGATGTTCACTCATAACGAACCCGGTTAAAGCAAACTCTTGGTTATAACGAACCAATTTGAAAGGTACCAACCAAAGTTCCATAAGAACTGTGTTAAGTTTTCTTCATATAACCAACCCGGTTATAACAATCTTTCGGATGAAACGAACCGTTTATCGTATATACAATTGTAACGGGAAAATGCCCAAAAGTATGGCTGATATTAAATCCCGTAGCTCATGCCGCAGATGGGGTGGATTCTCAAATGAACTTACCTAAGCACACACAAAGAAAAGCTCACCGATTTCCAAAACTCTTACTAGACTGATAGATGTTCACAAAAGAGGGCGCCAGCAGTCGTAGATTGAAGGGTTCTGATGGTCGGTCACGCGACTGCTCGTGAATCCGACACCCTGTATATAGGTTTCTTACGAAACCTCACTCTGTGTGTAACTTACCTCGTGGAAGCTTTATTAAAATTCGCTCTAACGTTTCACAATCGAGACTCAACAAAAAATAAAAACTATATAAACACGTGATTTGTCTTAAATAATTTTGCCGAGGAAGTCCTCTGAAGGCTTCCTTCTTTTAAAATAATCAAAAAAAGAAATACAAATTAGTATTAACTTTTCTCTTGAACAAAAGTATGTAAACTTTAAGTAAAATTTAGAATAAGCACCACCGTGCTTTTTAATAGCAAAGCAACAAAAAAACAAAATTAACGCTGCTTCGTCTGGACCAGGGATCCACTTAAAAAAAACAAAATACAAATAATAGACTTTTCTTGCATTTATTAATAAACAGTAGTAAAAAAATGAATTAAACACACAAACAAGAATATAAAAATAACACTACAAAAGAATGTCAATAAATAGTGTGAATTGCTTTCTTTACTGGAGAACAAAGTTGATAAAATAATGAGAAAATAAAAATAAAAACAAGTTATTACCATAAACAAAAAGAAATGATTCTGTTACGTTAAAATTTCAAAATGTGAAACAAAAGATCAAAATTCAAGTATTAAATTAATTTAACCAAGATAATCTTGACAATAAATTTTTAAGTAGCAACAAATGAACTTTATATCTACCTAATAACAAAGAAACGGTAGCCAAAAGTTATTAATTAGGTTGCAACAATTCAACAAACACCAGCTAAAATTACCTGGGAACGTTCCTGTTACAAATTAGTTAAAAATATTGGCCATAAACATAATAATTTTATAAGGGAATGAGAAGTTAATCTTGTCTAAGCAAAGTTTTTGTATGAAATGTTTCACATATTCAAAGTTCTCCTAGTCTTTCACCAAGTGAAACAACCATTAAAAACTCAAATAACAAAACAAAATAGGTCTTTCTTACGTATAAATGAAATCTTTCTTCCAGATGGTATGTGCAGGTCTCTAATTCCCAACGACAGCAGCCCATCCAGATGATATACGGCGCAAAATTTCACAATCGCCGGGTCTCACAAATGTTCAAGAAAACTTAGGTTCCAAGAAACAATCACTTTGATTAACGTTAAACAAGAAACACAAGAACAAAATCCAAGTGTTTATACACAAACTTTAAAATTGAAACCACTTTGAGTCTCAAATGCTCTTTAATTTATTCAATCTATTAGGTTCACAAAGCTTCCAAGGTGTATTACACACAGTTCGATTCTTCACGGGGCGGGCAGTTTCTGTTCTCAACAGACCATTAAACGTTGCAGCAAAGGGACCAAAATTGTTGCGTTTCTACCCTCTACAAGTTTTATTTCCTGGCAAATACCAGCGTAACTTTAGATGAAGCTGAACCGCTTCCCGCAATAACAACTATTCGAAGTATCACTTTTTGGTAAACAAACCGATTTTCTCCCGTGAATAACACGACAAAGACCCAACGAAACCCGAATTTCTCGAGTCCGATATCTCTTTCTTATACTAAGAGAATCGCTTAACTTGAATTAGGTTTGTAACCATTTAAGGGTTGGGAAGCCAGATGCACGACCTAACAGGTCAAAATGCTAGTATCCTTACGAGGCAATGAAGAATTCCACTCCTTAGATTTTCAGCCTGAACCTGACTTAACAAAGACCGTGTGACTCCAGCATTCGCGACTAAGATTCCAGGAACTTTTTATTTACGTCTGGATCTTGATATTGGAAAAATAACAAAAGGCACGTCCGCTGGAGCCCAGTAGTCGAGACCACAAAGTTATCAATTCTTTAAAATAAAATTTTAACAAACATCCGTTCATAGAATGAAATAATTTAAATATTACGCGTCAGAAAAACAAATATCTGAATGAAATTGAAAGACAGGGGCGGATTTAGTGCGAATTTTAAAATAACATTACACAGTTTCAAATATTTCCGGTTATAGCGAACTTTCAAGTATAAAATGCGAGACTTCCCCGAAAGTAAAAACGTAGTAACACATTCTAGATGCAAACAGCATTCAACAGTCAGTATCGTGTCGCCAATCGTTCGGTACGCTTACTTGTGCTGATAATTAGAAAAATATGGATGATGGTATTTTAAACAAAAAGCGAAACTGTTTTACATTAAAAGGGAAATATGAAATTATAAAACGTTTACAGAGAGGTGAAAAACAAAGTGAAATATGTCGTGGAAAGGTAAAATGTTAAAAATAAAATAAAAGAGTTAAATCAGACGGTAGCGTTTTTTTTTGTAACTTATCACTTACAACGAACTTCGGTTATAACGAACCGTTTCTGACGGTCCCTTGGAGTTTGTTATAAGCAGACTTTACTGCATGTACAAAAGGTAAGTATGTATTTTTGTCTGCAAGAAATAATCTCAGTGGATTTAAATTAACATTAATTTTTTCTCTTGGTGTGTTTTTAACAGGCATATTTAAGATTTTGAAATGCAACTAAGGGCGAAAACAATTTTATTGCAATTGCAATTTTGGAATTGAGAGAGCAGGTGACTATTATATTATACCTTTTCTCAACTACTCAAAACTGTCTCTGAAATAAAGTAGGCTTGCCAGACGTCCTGGACATGTTCTAGTTTTTATTGCGTCCGGGGAAATCCGGGATAAATTTTTAACTGCGTCTGGATTTTTGAAACCTAGCAAAAATTAATTTTCAGAACAAGAAAAGTTGTTTTAGAACCTCACGTCTGAGATGCTCATTATGCCTGGTTACTTGGTTTGCAGTGCAGGAGGGGAATTTCCAAATTTCCTGTTCTGTATTGTTCTAATTGTTCTAGTTAGTTGTGAGAAAATTTAGCAACCCTAAATTAAAGTCAAATAAAAATTTTACAGCAAATCCAGATGTAATACATTTGTACAAGAACATACTTTTGCCAAGAAAATTCTAAATTTACAAACACATGTAAAAATTACGAACAAAAGATATGAAAATGTTTTCAGGTTATTATGTCAAGGTTAGTAATTTCTAGGAACAATTCATTTAACATATCTGTTACGTAATCCACGTATCAAAGTGCTTTACATAGTTGAAGAAGACTAAATTAAATGGAATCCCATCAAAAGTTACTGGAACGTTAAAGATGAAGTGAAATTTCTGAATTTTGATCATGCCAATTAAGCTTGCAAGGATGAACAGTACGTAATAATAAGGATAAATAACATTTTATATAATGGGTTACAGATGCTTTGCTGTGAATATTATTACTATTATATAAGAGAAAATAAATATGTATGCCGCATAAAACGAAATCTAATTAAAATTATGCCATTATTAATGAATTATACAAACCAATATTATCATTTAATTTATTGCTATTCCTGGTCTTCTGTTCTATCGTATTCCACTAGAGTGGAAGCAACTATCAAGTAGTTAAAGTAAATATTTGAAACTTAAACAAACACAAATGGAGAGATAAATTAGCAACTGACGAGGCAACTTGATTAAATAATTTAGTTTTTTTAGTTATGTTTTTGTTTTCGAATAGAACTCCGAGGGTTGAATATTCATTATTCAGGGTGTCACATTTTGATTGCATCCTGACGTCTTTTCAGTGATTACAAAATTATTTTTAAAGATTGAAAACAAAAACCTTAACATTGGATTTTGCTTTTAAGAGATCTTGGAGATTCGATTTTGGGGTATATCTCACAAGTTAAATATGCAAGGGAAACCGGTTCTTTCTGAGTAAAACTGAATGCAGATCTTAAAAAATTAGATAGTAAGTTTCCGAAGAGCTGCATTTAAAAGCATTAAACTAATTTGATATTTTTCAAACATGGCAAGCATAAAAAAGTTTGAATCCTATGTGCTCAAAATACGTTTTCTGTAGAGATTTTGTTTCATAAATGGTACATTCAGTATGCTCTTTATTGTTTACAAAATAAATAAATTGTTAAATAGTTTACGTGCTCCAAAGTTCTGTAACTGTTACAAATATGACACGTATAGTATGTAACTTAAAAATGTCACGTATGCGTTTTTGATAAATAAATCAAAACATAAAAGGAAACTTTTTAAATGGCGTCTTAAAAGAAGTTGATCATATTAAAAATTTTGGTAAATACTTAACTGTATGTAATAATGAAAATGATGCAAACACGCATAAAATTGATCTAGTCTGTCATGTTAAAGCAATCCGTGACCCTAAAATTTGTTGCATTAAATTTCTTTGTAGAATGTTTTTAAAGTTCGCTATCTGCTTCATGCTTTGAAATAGAGTTCTGAAACTTAGGATATTGAAATATCTGACATTTCTCGACTTTGTAAGTGGAATGCTCGAGGTCGCTTCCGGTTTTAGCGGAAGTTGTATCAACCTTATCTTTTTAAACAGCCCCTTGTATACATTTGTTTTAATAGCCTGATTCGGCTTTAAATTGCGTTTCCGTCGATATGTTAGTTGTGATGTTTGTTTTGAGGTAACCTCAAAAATGCTCGATTTTCTCAAAATATGGAAACCACTAGTTGATACATCTTTTTGAAGATTTTTGTCAGCTACCCTAAACCTAGACTGCAAATAATGGTGAACCTTTTTTATTACCAATTTTATTTTTCGAAAAACTGCGTTTTACTGTCCTGCTCAATTTCTTAAAAAAATTTCAAACAGCAACCCCTCAGTTCTATTATCACTAATGAAACTCTTTATCCTTCAACTAAGCCTACTCCTTTCATTAATAACTACTTTTAAAATGATAGTCACTCATTGTCAGTTGACTTTTACAGTTAGTACCGTTGAAAATAAATTAATTGAATTTTTTCCTGGGAGACCACCATTTTGAAAATAATAAATGGGATGTGTTTATTAAATGGTTATATTTCTAAGAAATTGTTATTGTAGAAATAGGTGGGTAAAAAATTCGCTTGAAAGACAGTTTAATACCAAAACTCGCACTACGTTTAGGACTGAGTTTTT
>VTPC01007143.1:0-14502 GCA_011009095.1 Ignelater luminosus
CTGTGGTAAGAAGTTGTTCATTGCGAGAAAGCAGTTAGTGGGTTTTCTGTGCCGTAAATCCTTAGGTGGGAAGTAACCTGAAAGTAAAAAATGTTCTTTTTAAGAGGACTTGAGCCATAACATGTTGTAGAGATTGACCGGTCGATATTACACCTTGGATAGAATTTTTATTTGTCTAAATACAAATTTGGCCAAAACCTTTCTTCGAACCCCGCCGCCTTTGAGTTTAAGCAACTACAAGAATCTTTTTTTATCCTGTGGAAAGACGGGACATCACGATCCTGTTTTTGTCATTACAACAAAATTAAATATTTGAAACCATGTCTTTAATTGCGCAAAAATTTATTTGTTTTTACAATTTGCTTTAATTACTTTGATTTCTAGAGTAAACGGCCTGTACTAATGTAAAAAAGGACAAAGACATTCTAACAACCTAGACGGGAAAAATGCAATGTTGTTACAAAGTAGTAAAGAGTAAGGCGCTCTTACCTTTGTAAAGCTTTCTAAATTTAAAACAAACATGCCACCAGCTGTTAACTTTTCTATTTTGTTCGCCCTTTGAATTACCAAAGAACATGCTCTTCTAACTTCTGGCTGTGTTTTGATCCACCAATCTGAATTGTAAACGGCTTGTGAAATACTTTCATTCTGAAGAATATCAAGATTACATATTTATGTATTTATAAACAATGTTAATAACAACCTCAGAAATTAAATAACTTCCAGCTTGACAATACAAAAATAGTTGACTTAAAATTGTACCAATAAAGACGGTATATTTTGTAAAATGTTGCAGATCAGGTGGAATACTGCAAATAAAAATACGTAAGAATAGACGGAAATATGTTTATATAATAAAAATCATAATAAAATGAAAATAGTTACTACCTACCCGTTGCCAATCATACTTAACAGCCCAGCACACATGCAAATCAAACTGCTTAGAAACTGATTTAAAAGCATTATCGAATAAACTTTAGATAAATCCTTAATGCACCTAAAAGAGCTAACTGTAGAAATTCTTACATCTCTCCTTTAGTATTAATTACCCTAATACTAGATTGTGGTGATCAACAAGCTTTTTGATTTCCTTTAAATTTCTCGTTTCGTTGGCATTCACTGTTGACAGACTTAAAAATCCTTGTTTTAAGTTTTTTATTTCACACACAATATAAACTATGAGAAAAACAAAGAACCCATCAAAACTTAGTATGGTTGAGGACCCAAATATCATCTCAATGATCTGATGGACATATACTAGTTCGTATTCCGGTGATTTATGAAGATCTCGTGGATGATATGTTGAGTAAGGTAACGTTTTATTAACCGTAAAACATGGTTTTATCAAATACAACATCCCACAAGAAAGAAATATTACTATAAATATTTTTGAATATGTTCTCGTTTTCCTTAAAATAGTTTCTATTTTATTTTGGATATTGTACCTATCGAATGACCAAAACGTGTCTATTTTTCGTAAAAGATTTTCTAACGTTTCTCTGTACACAAGCATTGCTATTATTCTAGCTATCACCTAAAACTAATTTAATTTCAAAATTCTATATTTATCCAGTATGCGCATTTTACCTGATATATCATTCCCAATTCTGTAATGCCATCGACAGATTCTAGATCTGTCCAGTTAAAAAATAATTGTAGTGCTAGTTCTACAGTTAAATGAAACAGTGACAAAATAGTAAGTGCCACTTGTAAATGCGTTCTTGTATTTTGATTTCTTGGATTCAATCCACAAAAGTCTAGTAGGACTAAGGACTCTTTTATTAGGGGCTTAGAAGCCATTCTTCCTGAGGGCAAGTTCTACATTTACGATAATTAAAGTAGAAATACTTGATAGTTTGACTTGTTTTATCGAACGTACGTAAATAACAACTGCAATTATTGGAAACAAAGAAATAGTTCTCATGAAATATTTAGTCTTTAATTATTTTCCTACTTATTCTAGTTGCTTTGGAGGTTAGTACCTTGAGAAATAAACGTTTTACATACTTAACTATACTTTGACCAGGATCTATTTACGGTATTTTTGTTGTGAATAAAGCCGGTATCCCACGGCATGTGTTTGTGCTTTTATGTGATATAAACCTTATTTACAGTAATTACATAACAGATTGTAATGTACAGTTTAAGCCTCTTATCAAACTGACTTAGTATTATAAGTGTTAAGGCGTTATTAGTTCTTTAGATTAAATTCAAATTTACCGTGATTGTTTATTCTTTTCTTGTATAAGAATAAATAGATTATCTTATTAAATAGAAACAGACTACTAAAAAACCAGGATCGATGTTGGAATTCCGTTTTTTGGTTACCGTTTACCCTCTGGGGTAAGAAGTTGTTTATTGCGAGGAAGCAGTTAGTGAGGTTTCTGTGCCGTGAATACTGTAAGGTGGAAAATAACCTGAAAGTAAAAAAATGTTTTTTTTAAGAGAACACTACTCCCAGTCTCTTGGTTGTATCCTCCAGCGAGACGATTGAGAGATGGCGCTACCTCCGATAATTGAGCTAGAAAGTAGCTTGAAAACAAAAAACCAAAAGTAAATTAAATATGCAGGGCATATAAGTGTATAAGGCTACATTACCTTTTGGAATCTTAACAACAACAAATCAATTTTGTAAAGGACAAAACGCTTTACACATTAAATTAAATTAAATTATGAATGTATGAACAATACGTTGCTGTATTAGCAGATTAACAAATGTTTGACAAGTAAACTAATTTTAACGATCTCTACTGATTATGATGTAGAAAGAATTAAAAAAAAAGTAGACATCTTTTCTAATAATTTGATAATTAAAATTAATTAAATGAATTAGAAACTTATTAGCTGTATCTACCATACACCTTAGCATGTTATCAGTTACATAAATCAAAGATAGAGTTTAAAAGAATGTAAATTAATGCTGTAACGTAACTTCACATAAAGAGACTAAATACGTTCAATTTTTGACCAATGCAATTTTTGAATTAGGTCTTAATCTTATGCGTGAAAGCTTGGTTCCTCAGCTATCATGTTAGCCCGACGAAAGATGAACTACTTTCCGACACGGTAGAGATTTTGTTGGTCCAGATAAAAGTAGGATGATATTACAGAATTAAGTGCTCCCATCATGTGTCAGCAGCCAGCGATAAAGTAGTTAAGTAATTACACAATTATTCCCAACCAAGTAAATTTTAGCAAACTAAAATCTTTAAAATATAAGAACAACGCCGTGTGAAAAAATTAAAAAGGTAGCAGATAGTCAACCCAAACAGCAAGCATGTCAAATTGTGAAGAATATGGTTTTGAGCTAATTAAATGAAAGTCAAAAGTTTGCGAAAATCAATTAATAAAATTCTATATGTTATTCTAAATGCTCTTAAGAAATGAACATTGCAAAGTTTCTTATAGTTTTTTACAAATTTAAGAATTTTTTAGAATTCACTCACTTCTCACTGCTATCCACAGCAATATACATATGTATACCGGCTGTCCCGTTTAAACTTTGTTAATTTGCATATCGCAACCGCAAACAGAAGTACATTATCCAAACAAAAAGCATGGGTGACAAATTAGATATTCTTAAAAACAAAAGCAAACTGAGGAAGTATAAGAATAAAATCTATATAAACCCAGATTTGACAAGAGAAAAAAGAGACACCCAGAAGAAAGTATTAGTTAAAAGGAATATGGAAAGGAATCTAGGAAAACAAGTCAAATTAGGCTGCAATAAATAGACAATACATAGAAGAAAAACCATACAAATGGGACAAAGAGAAAGAGGAACTGGTGAAGGTGGAGGACGACGTAAACAAGAATAAACCAAAAAACTAAAGTGGGCTCCCAAAATGGAAGTTCACGTCAGGACAAACAAGGCTATGAAACAAGGATTTGAGCATCGAGAAAGTAATAAGTAAAGATAAGAATGATTGGAACGTGAGCTGTTCAAGAATTAAATGGCAAAGAAGAAGAGCTATTGGCCGAATTTGTAAGATCAAACATTAGGGTGCTGTTAATCACAGAGACAAAAGGGAAAAGTGTTTAAAATGATAGAAAAGGCCATGAGCTGTTTTATAGAACAGTTGATTAGAAATCGTGGGGCAAAGCGGGGGGTAGCCTGCCCTCTAATGGATGGAGAACGTGAATAATTGGGATATGGTAAACGAAAAAATGCAGAATATACAATTTAAGTTGGAGGGTAACCAAACGGTAACGATAGTAAATGGGCATGGCCCAACAAATCGGGCAGTAAGATGAATTTTGGAAATCTATGCAGAAACAAGTGGAAAACAGAAGAGGAATATTGATAGTAGAAGGTGACCTAAACGGACGAGTAGGGAACGATGAAACAGTCTCTGAAAGATGTGTAGGTAAATATAATGAACGTGTACTGAATTCAAATCGACAGGGAATAATAGGCTTTTGTATAGTAAATAGGAGAGTTCTAGAGAGTAGAAACGAAAAATCTATCATTGATCTATTGATAATGGAAAAGAATCAGCAAAGGAGGATAAAGGACACGAAAGTTAAACGACAGTACAAAGAAAAGTTTGTTCAACAAAGATATACAAATATAAGAAGTTATAAGTTGTTGGAAAAAGAAGTGGGGAAGAAATACGAGGGTTGCTATTTATATTTCTGGCCTTGGCAACACTGACTGTTTCCAGGCGTCAGCTAACATTCCCGGTGTAAACTTTACATTGTTGAACATAACCTCAACCACAACATTTTGTCATTTGAGTGCGATTAGTGTTGTTTGCAGTTAATTGAAAAGTGCATTCCCTAGTAAAAAATGGAATTGACCCGTGAACACTTTCGTGCAATTATTTTTCATAACTGTCGACGTGGATTATCACGACAAGAGTGCATCAATAAACTTAATACATTATATAGCGATGAAGCTCCATCCTACAGCACTGTAAAAAACTGGTATAATGAATTCAAACGTGGCCGATGTTCACTCCAGGACAAAATCCGTGAAGGCCGTCCAAAATCTGTCGTTGTGCCTGAAAACATCGATTGAACTGATTAAACAAGATCGTCATGTGACATACCGTGAGATTGAGGCATCTTTGGGCATTAGTATGATTAGCATCAACAAGATATTACATGATCATTTGGCCGTAAAAAAAATTTGTTCCCGTTGGATCCCGCATAACCTGACCAATGCTCAAAAGAAGGCTCGCGTCGACTGGTGCATTGAAATGTTGAAAAAATTTGCGAAAGGTGCATCAAAGGCTGTGTATAACATCTGCACAGGTGACGAATCATGGATCTACGCATATGACCCCGAAACAAAACAGCTATCAACTGTGTGGGTCTTTCAAGACGAGCGAAATCCAACAAAAGTTGTTCGCGGAAGAAGCACATCGAAGCAAATGGTTGCCTGGTTCTTTGGCATTACCGGTCATGTGGCAACAGTGGCGTTAGAGCAACGTAAGAAGGTCAACTCTGAATGGTACACAACCATTTGTTTGCCAGAAGTCATTGGAGAAATTCGGAAAACTTCAAAGAAGAGCCGAATCATTCTTCATCATGACAATGCAAGCTCTCACACCGCTGCTCAAACAATTGAATATTTAACCAGCCAGAAGGTCGAGTTGATGGGCCATCCACTATACAGCCCTGATTTGGCACCCAATGACTTTTTTTTATTCCCGTACTTCAAAAACAAACTGCGTGGTCAACGATTTTCAACACCAGAAGAAGCCGTTTTTTGTTTCAAAACGCATATTTTGGAGCTGCCTCAAACAGAGTGGAAAAAGTGCTTCGAAAATTGGTTCAAACGCATGGAAAAGTGTATCAATCTTAATGGAGAATATTTTGAAAAACAATAAAACTAGTTTCGATCATAAATACTTGTTTTTTCATTGTTAGGCCAGAAATATAAATAGCAACCCTCGTATCAAGAAAAAGTTAAAGAGAGATTAAAAGAAAGAAGGAAAGAATTTGAGTCAAAGAATACTGAGATTATGTGGAAAAACTTCGAAGAGGTAATTATAGAAACTGCAAAAGAAGTATACGGGAAATCAAGAATATCAACCAAAAAAAGACAAACTGCTTGGTGGAACAACGAAGTCAAAGAAGAGATTAGAAAGAAAAAAATAAAGTGAGAGAAATACTTAGCTACGAAACGATAGAGGAGTACACTAGGTGTCAGACGCAAACAAAGACGGTGAAAGAAATTAAAAGAAGGGCAAAAATAGGGGCATGGGAACGATTTGGCAATGAGCTAGAAAAGAGAGGAGAAGAAAATGGCAAAAAATTGTTCACCATACTGAAAGGAATGAGGAGAAAAAAGGGAGTTAAACTCTACCGGATTAAAGACAAACTAGGCAAACTGTCAAAGAAGAAGAGTGAGATAGAGGAAAAATGGAAATACGTTTTTGAAGAACTGTTAGGAGAGAACGCGAAGACGAGTAGGAGAGAGTGGATGCTAGGGAGAAAGCAACTGAGAAAGGTAATAGGGCAGCCAAAGGAGGAAATCTCAGAAGAAGAATTTGGTGAAGCGTTGAAAAAGGTTGAAACTGAAAAACCAGCAGGCATTGATGAAATAAAACCGGAACATGGAGGAGGTTCATCCAAACCTACTCTAGTAGGTAATTGAGGAACGGATAACTAAGTAAGTAAGTAACTGCAAATGACATGATTTTACAGATTTGATCAGTTATTTATTACATTCCTAAAGATTCGTAACAATATTATCGACTTAACATCAAAGCAATGTTTTAGAACGATGGCCACATTTTCCCTGTGCAAGCACCGATGTAAACGACATTTCATATAATCATGCTTTGTATTTAATAATAATTAGTAACCATAAATCGTTTCATCTTTATAAATAGCTTTAACTAAAGTGAAAAATGATAAAGCACTTCTTAGAACCTGAAATTATTTTCATTGTAACACAAAATGGCAGATTATATTTTGTTTACTTTTCTGAAGCTTTGCAGATTTAATGAAAACATTCCTCCGGCGGTTAATTCTTCCATTTTATTTCCTCTCATTATTATTAAAACGTACGCTCGCCTTAACTCCGGTTGTGTTCTTATCCACCAATTTGTATTGTAAACAGTCATAGAGATATTCTGACACTAAATTAATTATTTCCCTTGGAAACATAAGTAATTAAAATACTCTATCTTGCTTACCGCGATTGTTAAATAGTCTCCTGTTGTACAATAAAAAAATAATTGCAAAGTATAAAACACCGCGTACATTCCATATTTAGACATACTTTCCACTGTTGGAGGAAGTCTGCAAAAGCATGTGCATTATAATTCTGTTTACTTATGGTTTGGTATATTAACTATTTATTACCCTGCAATTATCATTCCTAATAATCCTACACAAATGCAAGTCATATTAAAAAGGTAAACGTTTAGTAATAACACTGAATATATCTCTCTCATCGTTGCAATGCACCTGAAAAGTCTTCACGTTAATAACAAGGCATCTCTTCAAAAACTATTATAGATATTACTTCAAAATTAAATTATGATGATCAACCAATTTATACAACTGTACCAAAGTTTCAGCAGTATCTTTTTTAGTATTACCATTTATTGACATATTCTCAAAACCCTTTTTAAGAAGTTTCAATTCACATACAATATTTATAATTAATGAAATAAGCAAACCATCAAAACCAAATATAAAAGGAATTCCAGTTAGCAGCATTGCAATTTGGGAGAACATTGTTAATTGATAATCTGGTAATCGATTTGTATTCTGTGGAAAATAGCTCTTGAAAAGTAATTTTCTGGTTTTGCCAAACATTGGTTGAAATAAGAATCCAAATAGTACAACTACTAAAACTGCAATCATTAACTTCATCATTTGTTTGACTGAACTACAAATATTGTTTATTTCATCTTCTACTTCAAAGCCATATTTATTGATAGGCCAGAATTTGTTCACATTGTTCAACAACTTCAGCAAATTTTTACGATAAATTATTAGTGTAAAAAATTTCAGTAGCGCCTAAAATTAATTAATACTAGAATAATAAATTTTAAAAAGCATATTAAACTACCAGATAAACGCTAACAGTAACTGTTAGTGCTTCGACAGAATTTAGGCCATCAAAACAAAGAATACAATCTAGAAAACCATTTACAAAAACAGATGTTAGTGGTGCAATCAGCAATATCATTTTTAAAAGGCTTAAGTAATTAAATTCTGATTCAAATCCAAGGCCAACTAAATTGAGTAGAAACAGAGATTCTTTTATTAAAGGTCTGGACGACATTTTTTGTTTGCGTTGCTGTTAAAATATTTTTAGCAGAGTAAACAAAACTTTTATTGATTGATGTATAAAGGATATTTTGATATTGTAACTAATTGCGTTTAAGTTTGTATTGGATAGCTTATTTCTTCTTCTTCATTTAATTAGTTTTTCAAGTTCTTAGAGTAGTTGAAGAAAAAGTAATTTGTTTCCAAGTATGAGCGTAAATTGACTAAATTGTCTAAATTAGTGGTGTTCTCTATTACCCATAAAAAATTAAACGTGTAGTCTTACATTCAGCTAGCCATATTTGCTTGATCATACAACATCATTCGATATTTAGGCATTTTCGATAAGAATTTTTGCTCTGACTAACGGGGAAAAAATAACCCTACTTTCTACAACTTTGGGTGCTCTTTTATACTAACCAAAAGCACAAGAAAATAAATTTAGTATGATTGATTTATGCGTAACTAAAAAAGGTGGTTCTTAAGTCAAACCTTTTTATCAAGTATTTGAAATGCAATAAAGTGTGTAAAGCAGATAACCCAAAGCAATGCTGTGGGTACTATGTAATTATCTCCTTGCTCAAACGTTGAAAACAACATTTGCCTGTGAGTAATCTTTCTGCGGTTTTTAGCTGAGTTCTGTACATAACATAGAACTTCTCAGTTCTCTTCAATCCATTTAATTAATCATCCCAGATCTGACTCTGTTGTTCTTTGATCCAAGTGTTTATAACTTCTCTAAGGAAACAGTTAGATATTTTTTGAATCGCCTGTAGTTTAAAAAGTATGTTTACCGATTCCAGTATGGTTAAACCGTCCGCTTCTTGGTTGTCTTCATGTCCACTGTGCTCTGGCACCCAAATGAGTTTAACTGTATTTTGGTTTGTTAGGGTACACAATGCACTAGGAAATTTGCTGTGCTGGGACACCTAGTTTCACCATTCATTCCACACATCTATTAATTTCCAAAAACGAATTCAACATCAAGATCTACGTCGACTCCACAGACCGCCGATCGATGCCACACATACTCATATCAACACACTGCCGTACTTTCCAACTCCACTTGGACGTCCCAATGTCCTATCAAGTTCCATCAACCGGCCCAGTCTAAGGAAACAAGAATAAGGATCGTATTTGCCTTGCAAATCCACCCACCTACAACCTTTGGCCGAAGAGATACCACAGGGGTATCTAAAACGCTCACCCGTCTACGGCGAGACATTAACGCTGACAAGCAAGCAAGCACAAGTTCTGACGTCACTTTTACCTCCTGAAGAGTTTTGAGTGCTACATATATGCATATTTATTTTCTACATGTTTTTTTTAGAGTTTCATCTATGTATGCATCTTAAAATTACATATACGTTTGCGTTAATAAATCAAACATATTAAAATACCCGGGTTTAAAACCTTACACATTGTAGATTTTTAGGCCCTGACGGTGAACCGCGCCTTTCCTTCCTTAAGCTGCTGTGGTAGGTGAACAAGTGGTCCCATTGAGACGGGAAATATTACAAAAGACCAAGAATATAGAAATTAACATTTTGTTAATCAACTTGATATAAAAAGCGCTGTACAACAAATGTTCAAAAAACGTATCTTCAAGAATGTCAGGTTTCTACCGGGAAAATATAATATACTATGGTATATTTACCTAGAGTTTATATTATAAATCTCTGCTACTAAGGATAGAGTCGTCTATCCTCCTTCAGACTGAACGGTGGCCTTAGTTTGTAAGATTGCCTACTTTTTAGAGCTTATGCAAACATCTCCTGGTTTCTCCTTGCATCACAAGATCTAGCAAAGGAAAATTTAGCAAGATATCTATTGTAACTGTAGCAGTCGTTTTCATGGTTCTTGTTTTTCCAAACAAGCCAACCTCTAAATCGTAGAAGTGTTTATCTTCGATTACCATACTAGGCTGCATATGTTATCGCTAATTTGATAACCCTAGCAAATAGTTAATGTACCATACTAGGTGTGATTTTCCAGGATTTTTTACACATTCGTCTTACCACCACTAAGTTTGTAAGCACTTTTTTGCTAGTATGGCAACGTGTTGGTTCCAGGCAAGGTAAGAGTACTATTAATTTCTGTTTTCTGTGGTTTATTAAGAAAACTTAGCCCTGTCAGATGTTAGATATTCATCTTTTCCCTGAATAAATCTGCTAATTTGCCCTGTACGGCAATGTTTACTAACAGCATAGCTTGTAGCGCAAAATTCTTGTGTGCAAAGTTCTCACAGTAGTTTGTCGACAATTAGTTTACAGTAGAGGAGCTAGAACCCTTCCCGTAGGCTTTCACTTGCTCTTACTACACATTGTCTTTCTAAGCTTTTTTATTTTGCATTCATCTGCAACGAGAATTCACGTTTCCTACTGGTAATAATAATTGTAAATAAAATGTTATGAAAAGTTTCTTCTAAATGCTTAAATTCAGTTGCCGTTCAGGCTATTTTTAACTCTTTAATGAAAACCCTACGTTTTTCAAGCCCAACTAGTCATTCCATTACTAATATTTTTATATGGATTCAATGTTTGTAAACTTTTGGTTTTCAAAAACGTTTATCTAATTGCCACAGGTTAACTCGTTCTACGCAGTACTTTAATCAGATTTATTCTTTTTCTCCTAAAATAGTAAAATCCAATGGAGTTCTGTAAAGGTTTTAATTTGTCCAAATTTAAGACGATGTTTTCTCTTCGGTGTACCAAATGGTAATCCAGATTTCAGAAGTTGAAGTTAATTCTTGACGGATTCAAGTTCGATTTTTTCCAGAGATTTGCGTTTTGACTGCGATGAATGTACCTACTGCTTTTGGTGTCTCTTGTTCTGACAAAGCCCTTGACCTTCTAGTTGTGAAAGTACGGTTGTGTTTACTACCTCTTTGTCATTTTATTGAAGCAGGTAGTTGTTCTACTGCATTGTGTACCTAATTAAATTTGTGGGTACCATTATCATTCGCCATTGTAAATTTTATATTTGCCGTCAGGTTTTTTCTTCCTGATAGAATTTTTGTATTTACCGTTTATTCAAAGCTTCTTATTTAGGAGATATGGTAATTTTTATTTTGGTTCTCTTATTTTAATTGCTTAAGACATCTCTGCATTGGCGCTCTAGTTTCAAGACCATCAGTTTCATTTTTTGATTTATATTTAGTTCACTGTCAAAAACTTAGAGAAAACCACCGATTCGTTCCGCTGATCTTGCCTTCGGCGTTTTTCTCAGAGGGGTATTCATCAGTAGTAAGCAGCGTCAGCCTAAACTATATTTTACTTCTAGAATTTGTAAATGTGTCACAACCTTTGAGACTACCATTCATCTTAGAAAATTTCTCTCTTAAGCCATCTTAATATTGTTTTCTTCAGTTGGTTTCCACAAAGCACAATGTATACCTGCGTCAATATTACTTCTGTGACTATATCACCTAAAACTTGAGTGACATTCTTTTCTTTATTATTCTATTAAGATATTGTAGCTGTTTTACTGTTTATGGCAAGTAAAAGTACTGTGACATACGAAAATAGTAAAACCTTACTAAGACATTAGGATAATGATGCTAATAGAGTCCAAACAGTGTCACAGTAAGAGGGCAGTTTACAATAGGAATAATAAAACTTCTCTTTTTATTCATATTTACAGTTTTTACAGGGTAAGTACTACATACTTATTGTCTAATTTACAAAACTATTAAATCGAATTTTATTGATTAATGAGTAACATTGCGTTAAATATTCTATACTTTCCTTACTTCTGAACTTAGAAGGTTTATTGAACAATTATAGAACAACTGCCTAGGTAACAACAATTAGTCTCAATTAGTTAAATGATTAACTAATTGTACGTGTGCAGAATAAACCAGTATTTTTGTAGTAAACATACCTACAAGAAAAATGGCATCGAGACCGCTAATAAAAGAATCTTTGTTTCTGCTAAAATTTGTTGGATATAATATATCAAAACTTAATTATTCAAACAAAATAGGATTAGCATTGTCAATGGCTATAATAGCAATAATTTGTATAAATGCTTTCTTGGAATTTATTTTTCACTTTGAAGGTTTAAATTCAGTTGAACCGTTAATAGCAACCGTTGGACTTTATCAGGTAGTGCAAACTTTTAACACTAATTCTACCTAAAAATAATTTTAATCAATTCTAGGCGATAATGAAATTCTTCACGCTTATAATTCATCACGAACATTTGCTTAAATTGTTGAACAAGATGGACAAATTTTGGTCTATAGACCAATGCGATTTTGATGTGAAGAATGAAATAAAGGGCATCTACAATGTAGTCAAACAAATGGTGAAGCTAATGATTGCAATTCTTGTAGTTGCACTCTTAGGATTTTCATACCAACCACTGTTTGGCAATACTAGAAAATTACTTTTCAAAGGTTTTTACCCACTCGATACTGATCGGTCACCAGATTATGAATTAACAATGTGTTTACAAATTTTAATGGTTATTGTCGGAATTCCTTTTATATTTGGTTTTGATGGTTTACTAATTTCTTTTATTATAAATATTATATGCGAATTAAAAATCCTTAAAAGAGAATTTGAGAATGTACCAATAGATGCTAATGCTAAGGGAGATACTAAAGAAGCTTTGGCGCAATTATATAAATTGATAGGTCATCATAATTTAATTCTAAAGTATTACTATTAGGAATTTTATTTTCTCCAAAGGGTGCTGTTAATACGAGAATTTTTCAGGTGCATTAGAATTATGAGAGAGATATATTCACTGTTGCTATTAAATGTCTATCTTTTTAATATGACCTGTATCTGTGTAGGATTACTAGGAATGATAGCTGCAGGGTAAAAATATATTTAGCCAATAAAACATAAACTATCTATGTCACTCTTGCAGACTTCCTCCAACAATGGAAAGTATGTCTAAATATGGAATGTATGCGGTTTTCTACACTATGCAACTATTTTTTTATTGCATAACAGGAAACTATTTAACAACTGAGGTAAGCAACTGATTGACATTTAATTAATTAATTTTTAAAAGAAATCCTTCAGTGTCAGAACATATCTTTGTCTGTTTATAATACAAATTGGTGGATCAAAACGCAACCAGAGTTAAGAAAAGTGTATGTTTTAATACTATTGAGAGGAAATAAGTTGGAAGAATTGACCGCCGGAGGAATGTTTTCATTAAGTTTAAATAGTTTTAGAAAAGTAAGCTAAATCTAAACTCGATATGTGTGTGTTGTTTTTGATGAAAATGTTTTCAGGTTCTTAGAAGTGCTCTATCATTTTTCACTTTAGTTGAAGCTATCTATAAGGATGAAGCGGCTTACAATATCTACCACTGATTTTAGAATTGTTTGGATAAAAAGGAAACTGTTTAACAGTTTCTGGTAAGATTCGAAAATTATTCTTTGATCAGAAGTATTGATATTGAAAAAACCACCATTAGTAACTTATAGTAATTTTAAAAACACGCTCTGACTATCTTACGGCTTTAATCATTGAAAATGAAACACTCCTGTGAGTGAGCTATTCGTTTCAGCATCAGTGCTTGCAATTGTTTGTAACATACTAAATATAATCATACCTTATTTGGCACTATTTTAATGTTAACAAAAATCTAGAAGGTTACCTACTCGAAATATGAATATTATAATCTTTCTGTTAACTCTTTTGGGTAGTTTTTTAATTGTACTTACATTTAGAAATAGTAAATGTAAACTCTAAAGAATGTAATAAAAGTATAAAACGCAAAGAAACATGACGTAATACTCGCAACTTTATTAAATTACTTAACATCTCTCTTGAATATGAAATTCTAATGATACCTTACAACTTTCGTCAGGATTAAAAAGTTGCAACAAGGAGATTCTGGTGATAGGTATACTCAAATAGGTTCTTGTATCCTACCAAGACTGTAATGGATCTCGAAATTCATATTAAAAGGTATACTTCTTTTCCAGTTTTTTGTTCTCCGCAACTCACGAGCAGTTTTAATAACCCGAAATATCAAAAGAGTTTCTGTGTAGATAAATTTAACATAAATAAATCTGATAGACAACTACGAAAAAAATTGCACGTGTTAAGCTGCGTGAAATAATGTTAACAAAAATCTAGAAGGTTACCTACTCGAAATATGAATATTATAATCTTTCTGTTAACTCTTTTGGGTAGTTTTTTAATTGTACTTACATTTAGAAATAGTAAATGTAAACTCTAAAGAATGTAATAAAAGTATAAAACGCAAAGAAACATGACGTAATACTCGCAACTTTATTAAATT
>VTPC01007146.1:0-43436 GCA_011009095.1 Ignelater luminosus
TGAGGTTATGTTATAAGTGATATCAAATGAAAGGTGAAGAAATGATCTATTTAATGAAATAGATTAGTGGTGGGAATAATCAAATGATTATAGAATCATTTAATTATACATAGTCAGATCATAAGTTCTATTTCAGATTTTATTGTTTTTTTATACGATTTAGGTAACCGTTGAAAACAAATAAAGATATGTCACTTAATGGTCTGTCATTGTAGAATACAAAGGTGTCAACAGTTCTGTGATAGGTTGTTAAATAATAATGGAGGAGTAAAAAAGAAGATCGTATTGCAGTAATTGTTTTACACAGGTGTACGCATTCAGCAGCAACAACAATTTTTAAATTATTGAAAATCACACAGAAATTTGTTTATCACATCATCAAGCAATACACTGAAGTCTCTGCTGCTGACAAACCACACTCTGGTCGGCCTCGCACTATTTGAACACCACTAGTCATAAAAGCTGTTGAAGCTTGTATTCACCGAAATCCTAGATAAAAACAGTTGATGGTTTTGCAGATGAATTTGTCAAGGGAATCCTTGAAGCGAGTTATTAATGTGGACCTCAATCTTCATGCTTATTTTAGAAAAAAAGACCCATCTTCTTACATCGCATGTAAAAAAAAATTAGGCAAGAAAGAGCAAAACTGCTTCTACGTCAGTACACAGATAACAAGCATTGAGAAATTCTTTTCACAGATGAGAAAATTTTTACTATCGAAGAACATTTTAACAAGCAAAACGATAGAGTGTATGGTCATAGCAGTTCTGAAGCTGCCAAAAAGGTTCCTGTTGTTCAACGAGGTCATCAAGAAGACATTTTAGACGGATTTGTAAAGTCTCTGAGTGCCACTATGTTTAAGAATGAGCACTGGGTTTTTCAACAGGATTCGGCATCAGCTCACAAAGCAAAATCTTCGCAAGAATGGAAATATTGACTTTATTAGACATGAAGATTGGCCTCATCAAGTCCAGACCCCAATCCCTTAGACTACAAAATCTGGTGACATTTAGAGGAAAAAGTCTGCTCTACAAGGCACAGGAATTTGAAGCAGCTGAAGGCGCCTCTGGTAAAAGCAGTGGCCAATATTGATATGAATATGGTACGTGCTGCCATAGATGACTGGCCTCGAAGATTAAAAACCTGTGTACAAGCATGTGGAGGCTATTTTGAATAAAACATAAATTTATGTGTTCATAGTTCTATTACAGTCATATTCTAATAAAATTTTGTTTTTTGATTTCATTTGTTTTATGCAGTGTTGCTTTTATCTTGGGACAGAACTTATGACCTGACTACGTATGTTTATCTCAAGATATAAAAAACCATTCAGACAATTCATATTACTAATTGTTTGTTGCCGTTCAAGTAAAATCATGTGAATTAATATCATTCAATTCAAATAACTATTACTAATGATCATTCAGACATTTCACATTACTAATTGTTCATTGCCACTCAAATAAAATCATCTGAATCATTCAATTTCAATAAGTAATAATAAAAATCATTCAGATAACTCATATTAGGCAATAATTGTAGCTTATATACTATGTAACTGTAAAATTGAAATGAACATCATTTCCTATACTTGCTGCGGTAAACAGATAGAGTAATTGCCTGCAATTCTGGTGATATTTCCAAAAAAAAAGGGAAAATTCTCCTACATTTTAACAAGTTGTCTACAAAATAATTTTTTTGTAGGATTAAGAATGGCCAATCTGTATACAGGGTGTTCATTTCTAAATCTTTATTACTTCAGAAAGTATTGGAACATCAAACAATTGTGTACTTTATCCTTCGATGTTTTATCATCTCTTGAAATCATTAAGATTCAATTTGGAACACCCTACACAGTAAGTCCCAAATTCTTGGCCATAAGAAATGTGAAATTCGTTAAATTAGAAAAAATTTTAGAGATCAAATATTTGATATCTGATTTTCTTTAAAGTAGAATATCTCAGAAATATACAAAGATAGAAAAGAATGGCAAAGAGGGGGATATAGAGAAATTGCTCTCAAACACAGAAAAGTCACGAATTTGGGACATGCTGTGCATTACTAATCTTATTCAGTTTTGTTTAATTTATTGATAAGATTACAAAATAGCACATTTAACAAAAACTAAATGATGATGAAACCAAATAGTTTGTGTCATATACATTTCACGTTTTCCACCAATAACAGTTAACTGTTTTGTACACGACATTATGCTGTAAAAAAAGCAATAAAAGTTGGAAAATGTAAATTTTAGGTGTACCATTAACATCATGTTTAATCAACCAGACCATGTTACAGTATTTGATTATCTATAAATATAAAAAAGCCATTTTTTTCTTTTGAAAAGGGAATTTCATTCAAGAGACAATTTATAAGAAGTTTGATGTAACATTTCATTATAATTTGTAAATTATAAATGAGATTTTGTGTATCGTTTTCTTGCTGATATTAAGCTTTTTATAGAATGTCAGACATGATAATTAATTTCTTTTATGTCTTACAAACCTCAGTTTAATGTAATGGAAAATACATCAATTTTTGTGTGCGTTGCTTTGAATTTTTAAGATTTAACATTTACCTAGTCTGTGGGTATCGTACCTTATTTAAAAAGTGATTAATTTGATAATATTGTTTAACACTGGATTAAATTAGTCTCATATCTTTTGTATAGTGGTTTTATCAGAACGTTAACAATCAGTATTAATCAACATAATTAAATACAATCTGGTACAAAGTGGTAACATCAAGATTTAATTGCAATAAAGAACTAACATAATATTTCTACATATTTTGTAATTTGTAGTTTAATAATGTTTCATAATATAATGAAATACATGAATAACAGAGTTACATTTATTGATAGTTTTAGGGTGTCTGTATATTTACATTTTTACAAAGAAGGGTAGCTAGAAATATAATAAAAACAATCTGCATGACTTGAATAAAACTTTTCTTATGTCACTCGAAAAATAAATATAATTCATAAATATCGTGTGATCAGAAAAGTAGAATCATCTTGGTGACCTTTAGTTAGTGAAAGGTATTTTCCTGAAATACATTGAACAATTGAAATGATGTTTTTATTTTAAATTAAAGAAAAGCGAAATGTTAAATGTCAAAACAATTTACCAAAATTAATTAAAAAGATATCTCTATAAAACAATTTACAAAGACTGTTGTAAAAATTATTAATGTTTGCACACACAAATAGAATGATAATTTTTTTCTTTTTTCAAATATTTTATTTAACACTTTTGTGTTAATTTAATGTCTGCAAAATTAAAGAATGACAGACCTTTCTAGTTTTATAAAACACTACAATGATGCAACTTCCTGATCAGTGATCACATAATATAAAAATGCATCGTTTGTTGCTTCTTACTACACATACAATATTGCAAAAGTAATGTTATGTTTGTCTTTAATATACAATTCTGTTTTTTTTTTAATCAAGGTACTAATTTAATTTTGAATATTTTTATTTGTACAGGCCAGCCATTTATCTGGCTTACTCAAATGTGTCGGTTATCTTTGTTACTACAAAGAGATTGTTCAGATAAAAAATGTTGTGTATGGAATGATCAAACCTACTTTGTTACAACCAAATTTTCAGTTTAAAGCCAAAGATATAGTCAGAAATTGAGAAGTTTTCAGATTTTTAGACTTAATTTTCAACGAACTCCGAAAGGAGTCATTACTAAATGTCCAGTCACATTTTTTTTAAATTTTTAAATTTTGACTTTAAATTTGGATTCTTGGTGTCTTCGTTTTTTGATATCTCTTCAGGAACATGATCAAAATGGTCGCCGAAAGAACAAAATGGAGTTCATTGTGGTTATGCTTTGCAGTCCCTGATGTTTTAGAGATATTTTTGTATGTGTTTTTATTAAGTTGCCACTCTCATGTGTTCAAAAAATGAGGTGCAGGTTCTGAATTGAAGTTTGCCTCTCTTGATAAGTTATCTTTATTTTTTTCTTTCATTTGATATAACATGCAGAAACAGATGTCAAAATTTTGTATTAAAGGAAATTCTAGTTAGCTATGTCAAGTGGTATAGTAGACAATAAACTAAGAATAAGCATTGAAATCCAGAATTTTGACATCTATTTTTGGTCACTGGTCAAAGGCTATATTGGGACTTAAAATGACTAACCATATTGTGCAATACATTAAAAAGAACTTTGTGGTTGTCCATGAATTGTAAACATACCAATATAAAATTAATCCATACACACATTATAAACAGGACAGGGCAATTATAAAAGGATAAAAAACAAAAATACCAAATTAAAAATACAGGGTGTCGATGGGAAATGGAAGTCTACTATTTGCTTATACTTTGAAATAGGAGTTCTGAAACGTGAGATATTGAAATGACATCATATTTACCATTTTTTGACTAACAAGGAGACCTTACATTGTGGACATATGAGATTTCAACGTGAATTTTTTTTTATAAATCTAAAGTTTATTAGTTATAATAAAACTGAGGGATTGCTACTTGAAAAAATGTGTTAGTATCAATTTTTCTTGAGAAATTGAGCAGGACAGTAAAACAAACGCAATTTTTCAATGTTAATCTTTTTTTTTTATAAATAGCATTGGTAATAAGAAGAAAAGCAACCATTCTTTACAAGAATTCTCAAAAAATATGCCAAATCACAGCTCTCATATTTTAGGGAAATCAAGCAGTTTCTAAAAAAAAAAATATCAGTAGTGACACCAACAGAAACAGAATTTAAAGGATTAGATTATTAAAAAGTGCTAAGAGTGCTGTTTAAGAAAACAAAGTTAATACAACTTTTACCAAAACCAGGAGTGATCATTAGTATTTCACTTAGTTGGAAAATGATAAATATGATGTTATGTTTATATTTCAAGTTTCAGAAATCTTATCTCAAAAGTATAAGCAAATGGCAAACTGTTTCCACTTCTCGTTGACATTCTGTATGTATTAAACTGCTACAAATAAGTTTCAAAATCCAACTTTCAGGCAGTTATCTTTGTTTTTTTTTCCAAAGCTAATTATTTTGTCTTTGTTTATTAAAATATCCTGAATTAAAATTTTGTTATTACTTTTACAATTTGTCATTTTCATGTATACTAAAATGTCATAAAGACTATCAACCATGGGAAACTAAAAGTGCAAATAAATAAAAGAAAATAATGCTCTGTCTTCTGTCATCTCTTCTCTTTTTAATTCTGTGTGTATATATATCTTATTTTTTTGTCTTGGTTTAGAATTATATTACTCTGCTTTTCTATAGTTCCTGCATGTCCGTCTACATACTCTGTTCATAATTCTTTTTTTAATGGATTGCAAAAATATGCTCTTTTTTGTATGGTAAGGTTTTTTGTATATATTTTTACGTATGTATATTTTGATAATGGCTATCTGTTTTTATGTACATACTGTATTTTTCTGTTTTCACTTTCTGCAGTGTTAAAAGAATAAGGTGAACTCTTGCTTTAAAAGTGTTGTGGGTTAATAAAGGATAAATTTGCCTTATTAAACTTGAATGTATGGAATTCATTTGTTGCATGTTTATTTCAAATGTAATTTTTATGCTGATTTATTCTATGTTGTAATTTTTGTAACAGGTTTATTCTAATAGACAGTATGTGACTGGCTCATGTACTAATTTATGAATCAATGTGATGCACATGAGCAGCTAGATAATTCATTTGAAACTGAATCAATACTGTTATTGTATTGTTTATATTGTTTTTGTTTATCTACAAAAAGATCACAAACAATGTTAAAAACAAGACTTTTAAATATCAGGGAGATTTTGACAACTGAAAAACATAATGCATAGTCATGACCTACAGCTTGAGCCTAATGGCATACTATAGGATACTGATTTGACAGTTTTACAAACTTGTTCGTGTACTATTTTTTATGTTGTAGGAATGCAATTTCTACATTGACATGTAACCAACCAAGCATGTGCACTAGATTGATTCATGATTTAGTTTATGAACCAATCACAAAATGTTTGTTGGAGAATAAATTTCTAAATTGCAATTGTTACAAGGACTTCTGTAAACTATTTTTTATTGTTGTCTGTATTTTTGTATTATCTAATCATTTATTTTTGTATTTTATTTCATGCATTTGTAATATCCAATCGGTTTTGTTATCTATTTTATTTGTACTTATGTATGTATTGTAGCCTGTTGTTTGTTTACATTTCATACTGTGTACCTAACATACATTTTATTTTTGTACTGTTATACTGCCGGTTGGCTTGCTTGTATGTTTTCATTTATACTTATATGATTTTTTTTATAACTAATCAAATCAATTTAAATCTGAACAAACAAATACATGTAAGACATGTAGTTCAATAAAGTAATACCACTACTACTAACATTTCATTTATCGTATTATTCATTCACTAAAGATTGATAGTAAAATTAAAAAACTTAGTTGTTTGGCTGGCACATGATTGACATGTTGAATTTGTTGAATCACATACTTATTCTCTCAATGTTAGGTGCATTCCATGCACATAGCGATCCAAATTGTTGCCATTCAGTTTTGCTCAATGCAAATGTATCACTTGGTATCACTCCATTTTGGAGTAATTGGTTTAAATGTAAACATAATGCTGTGATGAATAGAATTTTAGGTTATAATATTTCAAATGACTTGAGTCATTCAATTAATTTGGATTGTATTGAATGCACCTATTGACTTATGTATGTCATTTGACAATGATTTATATTTTTAGATTTTAGGTAATGACATTTCATGTCAATAAACCTAACCTGTAATATATGACGCCAAAAATCTCATGCAAACTCAGCTTCTATCGATTTGTTTTTATTACTATCATCCTTGGGTGAATACGGTAAGCATTTAAGCATGTACATAATTTCCATTAATTTTCTAACAATTATGAATGGGTCAGATTAATAAAAGATATACAAGGTACCCCTGAAGATAATTGTCAAATTCTGGCAGCAGATTTCTGAAACAGAATTGAAACGATTTAACCCAAATTATCTATATCCTAAAGCCCACCCTTTACGGGATACAGAATATCAAAGTTGAATTTAGAATTTCTTGTTGGGAAACAATGTAAGATATTTAAATAATTTCTTTCTTGTTTGTTACTGTAAGATAATATCTGCTATTCCAGCAATAATTGATGATGTTCTCAATCAGTGATGGAAGTTTAGGGTTAGAAACATGCACTTCTTAATAGAAAAATTGATACGCTACTGGAAAATTAAATAATTTTACCATATTTGAAATCTGCAGTCAGTGTCACAAAAGAAGTTGCTCTTGCTTCTTTCTCATAAGAAAACATTTCTTTTTCAAAAAAATCGAAGTTTGTAAAACCTTCTAAAGTCAAAATTGAATTTTGATTCTCCAATTTTGTGTGTTGCTATGACAGGATATTGCCAACAACTTTTATTGCTTTGCATATCACTTTGCGTGCTTTTGAAAAAAAAAAACTCTTTTTTTTCAAAATTACTTAATTGTTTTTCTGAAACACCCTGTACACTGGACAATTTATGAACATAATGATAACATGACCATGACATTATTAAAAAAATGCAAAATACTGCATAAACTTTCAGATGTTTAAAGATAGGAGTAAAAAAGTGTTCAACTGTTTTGAATTTTTTGTATTATTTTGCAAATTTTTAGTATGTTTTTTAGCAGGACAAAAACTTTAAATTAAATGGCACAGTAAATCTAACCTGTTGATTGGTTTAACACAAGACGGTTGCAAAATAATGGAATTGTTTTTTGTTAACTATTAGAACTACTTATCAAAAACGTTGTTAACAAGTACAGTAAATAAAATTAACGTCAGTTGTTGTGGTAGTAAATAATAGAAACAACTGCCATTAATTGTGTTAAACATAGTTATTAACTTAATGTTTATTGATATGTAGCAGGGCTGATTGTTTATTTTCAATTGTTTCATTTTCATATAAATCTGTTATGTAGAAAATTCTAATTGAAGCTGACATTTTGTTTGCTATTTTTGCTTTTTTAACCTTTTCTAAATGAACTTAAACTACTCCATAAATTAAAGAAACAGGACTTAGCATATCCCTCATAGACAATATCAATGGAGGTTTTTCTATTTGTTGTTGATATCCCTAGTGATGAACTGTGGCGAGCTTAAGCAACAGACCCATTTTTATTTTTTTTTAAATTTGCGAATCTTATAAGTGCAAACTAACTATACTTCATATTAATGAACAAATACTAATAAAATCCTTTAATACATTCTGTCATATTTGAGGGTGCCCTTAAACATATGATATCCTAACTTTCTTGTATACCACGTGTCTCAGAAAACGATTGACAAATGTTGACAATAGATTCTGGAGATAACAACAAAAATTCTCACCTATATTCTAAAGTGATCCATTTATAATACAAAATGTCAAAGTTGAATCTGAAATTTCTGTTTTTTTTTTAATACCTGAGAAACAGCACACGATACTGAATCTTTTTTCATTTTGTTTCTATAACACTATAAGACATCTACTGTTCTACTAATTAGCTTAGTTGATATTTGCATCAGAGATTCCAAATATGACGAAATTATTTAATTTTCCAGTAATGTATCAAAATTTTATATCTTTGCCACCGATGAATACATCAACAAAAAAAAAAGTAAAAGCTGTTTTACATTATACTTTTTTTCGTCTAGAACTTTGACTAAATTCAAAACTAGCTCGACTTGGATAATGTAAATCAGAACAATCGCTTCCAAGTTTTCATGTTAGATTCTTTAAAACTAGGTTCCGTCCTATTTTTTAGCCAAGTTTGTATACTAGACCTGCGCATTAGAGCAATTTGCAGTAGTACCAATATTTTATAACTAATAACTTTGAAGTGTTCTTGATCTCTGGAATCGAAATTTTTTATGTATTTATAATATACTGTTGGCGACATTGGCAACAACTTTGGCAGCTACCTTTAAAATCTCCTTAATAGAGGTGGGAAATTTAAGTTCAATATAGTATGCAATCTAGTATAGTAACTAGTTTAGTAAATAGTTTAGCCGAAAAAAGTATAATGTAAAACGGCCTTAACATAAAGTAATAGATGTCTTATAATAGCAAGAAACCTGTGAAAGAAATCATTTCAGTATCTTCCTAGGTATTTGAAAAACAATGAATTGTAAAACTATCTCATTAATGGTGCACTTTAGGATATAGGTAGGTTGATTGGAATCTGTAGTCAATGTGTCGGATGTTTTCAGAAACATATGCAATATCACCTCAAGGACAAATACAGCGTCTGTATTAAAACAAATGATTTGAATTCTAATACCAAACTACATCGATATTTGTAGTACATATGTTTTCCAAAACAGATGACAAAACTATTTTCAATAAAATATCTTTAGGCAGCACAAGTTTCATGAGCGTTGTTAATGATGAATTCACATATGACTGTATATACAGAACTATAAATTTTTTTGTACCAGTTCCTAACCTTAAAATGTACTAGATGCGCGAGTCTATACTAGGCTTGCCATTATATCGCACAAATTCCGAGAACGCGCTAAAGACCTTTTTTGGATTTATCTAATTTAAATCATAAAAAACTAATAATCTAAATCTCACCTTATAAAAATAACCGCACCCACAACACAACACAAAAAATATAAAATACGTTATACATTCAGCGCATATGCTTGCAAGATTGCCACCATTATAAACTTACCTTTTACTAAGATTTACAAAATCTAATATGTAGTTCACTGATTTAAAAACAGAGAAATTAAGAAGTAGTACATAAAGTTCTGCTTGTTTGTACTTTTTTCCTTTTGAAATGGCATGTAAAACGCTACGAAGATCTTCATTTCATTATCCTATCGTTAGGTCTGACAACGCTGGTTTTTCCCGCCATATTTACAAAATCTAACTTCATCTGTTTGTTTATGATTTTTGTCGATTATTTGCCGACCTTTGATCATCGATCTTGATCGCGGTCATTTGTCATTTTCATGCCAACAACTTGCTCTTTCATTGTTTTATAATCGTTTACGTTAGAAATCAAGGAATTCTATATCTGACAATTGAATGTTCTGAAGTTCACTGCCAGCATCGGAAAAGTGGTAATTACTACTTACTTTATAAATTTCACATCAACATCCTCAAATGAACTATGTACGTACATATTTCGCATTTAGGGCCTGTTTAGTCATTCACACCACGCTAATTATAATTACTGCTGTGAAATCAAAATTTTATACAATAAAATATAACTTGACATTTTTCTCCTCCTTCGTTATATCAGAGTCACAGATTTGTCAGAGTGGTCCCGCCTGCATGATCTTGCAGATTTGATCTTCAGATTTTGCCGGGATATGTTTTTTCTGAATCTGGGACGCCCAACACTGAACACATTCACTCTGGATTTCATCGTTTTTACTAACCTTAATCTTATGTCTACATTACTGGTAACTAAAAATTATTTTTGTTTTATTCTTTTTATTCATTTGTGCAGCCTAACAGTTTTATAATGGCCACTCTGGATTACAGATAAAGAAATTGCGCATTGTGATACCAGAATGGTGCGGCATTTTGTAACTTGTAAACAACAGACGAAGTTACTTTTTAAAAATAATTTAAAAAGTGTACATACAATAGAATACCAACTTCAATGATTCACATTTATTTAGATCCTTAATAACAATATTGACTGTGACAGATTTTTTTATTTACATTTTTTCAAGTGAAAAGAAATTAACCATTTTTAGGAAATTTCATAATTATGACAATAGATCATCATATTATAGAATTGTGGTGACAAAACTTCTGAAATAATTCATTAAAATACTTGGAGATTATTGATGAAAATTAACATGATGTTATAAAACATCAAATTGAGATATTAATGTAATTACTTGCACTTTTAAAATATAATTTGACTTTAGCTGTTTAATACTTCCTTACCTACAAGGAAATGTTAATCTTAAAATGCGACGTATGTTAAAATATGCAGTTTTCTTTCTCAAATATTCGGTAAATGGGCTGAAACTTTTTGGATGTAACAATAGCTACATTATAAAATTTAAATGTTTATCTACTACTTCATCCCATAGAAGAACTTCTTTAAGTTTTGAATTTCTAAACTAAAAGAATTAGCTTGACACTAACATAATAATGTTTCAAAGAATAACTTTAAATTATTGAGGCCTTTCCTAACTCCAACAACAGCGTGGTAGTCTTCAGCTTACTGTGAACAGTTGCGTAAATTAAATTTTGAGAATTTTGTTTCAGTTGTTGTTTCTTTTGGACTTTGAGGTTTGATCTTTATTTTAGATGATCCATCTAAATGTTTGTGTTTATTAGTCTGACCTACTCGTGTTGACTTTATTTGCACTCTTATCTACTTAAGTACATATTTTTGTTTTGTACAAGTTATATCATTGTGATTTATATAGCAACTCTCGTCATTGTTTGCATCCATTCATTTTTTTCATATTATCTTTGATGTTGTTGATTAAAACATTTGTGAAGTAACCATTCTGTACCTATTCTTAGAAAAGAATAATATTTTTAATTCTTAAATGTTGTTGATAGAGTGTATTTAAATGTCAATAAAGTGAGCACCCCCACTTCCTCAAAATTGAACCATTTTTTAACCATAATTTTAGACTAATTTTAGACAATTTTGGACCGGCTTCGATAAAGCGCTATAACAAAATCAAAAGTGGGGATGCTAACTTGAGCTCAAGTTAGCACCCCCACTTTTGATTTTCGTGTAACTCGCCACAATTCGATAACTTTAACTACACCATAATTTTAGACTAATAATTAGTCATACAACCGATTTATGTAATTAACCCCTAATGGATTAATTCCACCCCCTAATATATGGAATATCTAAAATCGGATTAAATCGGGATAAAAACCTTACAATAATTTTAGACCACTCATTGGTTATAAAACCGATTTTTTCTATCAACCCCTAAAGGGTGAATTCCACCCCCTGATATATGGAATATCTAAAATTCAATTAAATTGGGGAAAAAACTTTACCTTAATGTTAGACTAATTATAAACCACTTATTGGTTATAAAACCGATTCAGTATCTCAATCCCTAATGGGTGAATTCCACCCCCTTGATATATGGAATATCTAAAAGTCAGTTAAATCGGAAAAAAACTTTACCTTAATTTTAGACTAATTATAAACCACTCATTGGTCACAAAACCGATTCAGTATCTCAATCCCTAATGGGTGAATTCCACCCCCTTGATACATGGAATATCGAAAAGTCAGTTAAATCGGAAAAAAACTTTATCTCAATTTTAGACTAATTATAAACCACTCATTGGTCACAAAACCGATTCAATATCTCAATCGCTAATGGGTGAATTCCACCGTCCTGGTGTATGGAATATCTAAAATCGGATTAAAAGGTAAAAAGAACAAGAAAAAAGTTTCAAATTGTAGAACGAAGTATTATTTTCCAAAATAAACTTTTAATTTTTCATATATATTATTATAGACGGTTGCACCATTATATTTCGGTGTATGTTGCGCGTTTTGCGTTGCAAGTCGTCGATTTCGACCCATACACTATTCGGACGTAAATTGTAGGTTATATAATGTCCGACAACGTTTTCCGTTACCGTGCGGCTGCCCTTGGGTGGTTCGAAGTGGACTATCCCTTTCAAAATATAGGAATATTGGAATGCAGGGAAATTTAATTCCTGCGGTATTTTCTTCAATCCAATTTTCTTTGGACGATAGGACGTAGCGCAGACGTCCAGCACAAGAAAATCTCCTAAAGCAAACGTAATTGTCGAATTATTATGTGGAAGTTATAAAACGATTAAATAGGGTTGAATAAAAAGAAAATGATAGTTAGTGATTAATCAATTAATGATTGCAAAAAAATGATGGCCAATTTTAATGAAATTTTGTATCTTCTATATATGATGTGGGTGAAATTAATGCATTAGGGGTTGATATAAAGAAGCGGCTTTGTGACCAATGAGTGGTCTATAATTAGTCTAAAATTCTTGTAATGTTTTTAGCCTGATTTGATTCGATTTTAGATATTCCATATGTTAGGGAGGTGGAATTAATCCGTTAGGGGTTGATTAAATAAATCGGTTGAATGACTAATTATTAGTCTAAAATTATGGTGTAGTTAAAGTTATCGAATTGTGGCGAGTTACACGAAAATCAAAAATGGGGATGCTAGCTTGAGCTCAAGCTTTATTCGATTTTAATCAAATTTTTTATATTATAGAAATATGAGGGCAAGATTAAGGCATTAGGGGTTGATATAAAAAATCGATTTTGTGACCAATGAGTGGTCTATAATTAGTCTAAAATTATGGTGTAGTTAATGTTATCGAATTGTGGCGATTTACACGAAAATCAAAAGTGGGGGTGCTAACTTGAGCTCAAGTTAGCACCCCCACTTTTGATTTTGTTATAGCGCTTTATCGAAGCCGGTCCAAAATTTTATTATGGTGGTCCAAAATTGTCTAAAATTACAGGTAAAGAATGGTTCAATTTTGACGAAGTAGGGGTGCTCACTTTATTGACATTGTATTTAATATTTTATATTTCAAGAATCTGGCCATTTCTGTATTTGAACAAGATATCTCTGCTGATATTCTATATTTTTGAATTCAAGAAAATTCTCCAAAATGATTTATAAAATTTCCCAAAAAGATTGCCTATGCTACTTTTTTACCATTTCTGACAATTTTGATATTGTTTTTGTCTAGTTATATTACAGTTAAATATCTATTTTAGTCTTACGACATGTGATAACACTTTGGTCCAGTTTCAACTCTCCTTTAGTTTTATCTGATAGAAAAGGACAGAAAGGTTGCCATGATAATTAGAGAATGTTTAAATTTAATGACGAGAGCAGAAGCTGATCCTGTGCCCCTAAAGTCAAGCATAAACTTTTATTATTCAATAAGTAATCATATGATTGGTACCAAATGGTATTAAGGTATTACCAACTGCGAAAAACCTAATTTTGATATCAGTAACATTGCCAAATCTATAGTTTTTTGTGGTGACAGCTAAGATGATTTTTCTAAATGGGGCACCCTGTACTGCGTTATATTCTTGAAAACTGCTGTTTTAGATGATTTTAAAAACGTAAATGTTAATGAGATTATTTCCAAAAACAAGAGTGATAATCAAAAAAATTGTAAAGATACAGTCAAACTTCAATAACTCGAACTTGAAGGGAAAGAAAAACATTGAGCAATCAAAACTTTAACCAATCAAAGTGTTTTTACGTAAATGTAGGTACACTGCTCCAAAAAATTAACGCATCTCCATTGGAAAGGTATTTTTCAAACAAACTTGTGAACGTTTTAGAATTTTTTGCAATTACTTAACCTAACATTGAAAAATATCTCGAAATTAAGCGAAAAAATATAGCTTGTAAGACTGTTTATGTTGGTTTTCATGATATTGGTCAATTCAGTGGAGTAAATTTAAATCACGTTTTCGGTGGTCATCCTCACTTACTTTGACTTATTAACTGAACATTTTAAAGCTTCCTTTCTACCTTACTTATGGATTTTTGCAAATCTGACTGAAGATCTCCTTTCCAATAGTGATGCATTAATTTCTTGGAGCAGTGTACATTGGTCATTTGCAATAAGTTTGTGTTATCAAGGTTCACTGTATTGAAGTTCATCTGTACAGTTAAGTCTCCAATAAGTGAACACTGCCAATTCCACACTTTTTGTTTGTTTATTGGGAGTGTCTAGTTGAAAGAGACTATTCAGCATGTCTTAGTAATATTTTGGTTGTACAAAATCTGTGTGCTTATAGGGAGTGTCCATAATGGGAGGTTTCACTGTATTACCAAAGGGAAAGTATTATAAGTAGGTATAGTGGACACTTTAAGCTACACTTAATATGCTCAGTTGCTTTTACATGTGGTTGTAAATTTAAACTTCACTTGTAACTGCAGAAAGGCATTGTTGTCGCCTGTAAATGTTTACTAAACCTCTGGAAATGCTTTTTATTTTGGACATACCTGCAGTCATTTGAAAATGATCACAGGAGTTTAGTAATAGGAATTAAGAAAGTGTTTATTGCCATTATATCATGGTATGAATAATACTTAGTATGTTAGCTTCCAGTATCGAAGTAAATAATTGACATTAAAAATATTTTATTTTTACTTCCTTTAACTTCATCGTGTATACTTATTTTGAGACAATTCTGCTATTTACAAAAGGATCTTGCTGGAAAGTTTTGATTCTTTATAAAACAAGTACCTATTACTTAATTGTTACTATGATTTCAAGTCAGCTAACATGCACAGTTTATAACTAAATCCCAAGTTTTTTGTCAATGGATGTCCTGTAAACTATAGAAAGTGTTAAATTTTTATTAAGTGCTCCACATTGCATACATTTGTAGTATTGTGTTTTTTTTAAATTGGCTTAGAATAATTATTAAGACTCCTACTTATCGTTGGTTAAGAAACAATCTTCTATGAGTATTTCAATTTTTTATTATTTTATTGATTGAAATATAGCATAAAGTTGTTTAAAGTTTTGTTTTTTCTTGATTATCAACAACAAACTTTGTGTATAACTTGAAAATAAGATGTTTTTTATTCTACCTTTATAAACTGTTTATAATGTTCATACAGAAGCCAGAAAGCTTTAATTTAAAGTAATTTATTCTTATTCTTCTTGGATGGATATACATACTGAGGTTAAATTTGTTTTTATTATTTTTTCCCAAAAGAGAAATTGTGAAACCTTTTAAGTTTACTTACCATTTCCAATCTATAACATAACCTGTTACCTATTACCTCCTTCTAACAAGATAGAAGTATTTATGTTTAACCTAATATTTTCTGTATAGATTTTTCTCTTTAATTATTCATATTGACCTTACTATTATTTGTCTGGGCTTGATTTTATTGTAAGTACTCATTAAGTTATATTGGCTTAAAAAGAAAGGAAAAACGATCTTATGATCAATAAACTGACTTGTATTTATCAAAATAGGTATGTAGGTTTCTTTTTTTAATATATTTTTTTGGATGATTAGAGTTCATTTATTTTGTATGTACAAGAAATCATTTTTAATTCTGTTTACAAAATTATAACATTTTAATATTTACATAACCTCAATTCTTAAAGCTATTACAGCGTATATATCAATACACTGGCTTGTATTACACAACTGCTGTTTTACATATCAAATATGACCGTTTCAGGTGAAAAATTTTAGAGATAAAGTTATAAAAATATTAATTTTATTAATTTGCATTTGTAATTTAAATTGAATCTAAAGTTATAAAAACAATATGATGAATAACAATTCCATCTGACAAATCGGTGTAAGTTTAAAACTTTTGTTGTTTTAAAAGCAGATTCTACCACATATATATACTATTCAGTCTTTAACACCTAATAATTATCAAAGTCGCATTAACTACTGCAACAGATCGACCTGAACCAATATTCCCATAAGCCAATATTATGGACTAATGAAGCCATTTTGTCAAGAGATGGCATTTTTAATTGTCACACTATGTATCAGTGGACTCACAAAAATCCACATTCTCTGAGACTGTCTAGAAACCAAGTCAGATTCTCTTTAAATGTTTGGATAGCAGTACTAGCAGGCAACATTATTGGACCTCACTCTTTACCGCAATGCCTGAATGGAGAAAATTATTTTTAATTTTTAATGAACTGATAGAAAATTTTCCACTCAATCTGCAAAATGGACTGATCTGGATGCATGATGGCTCATCAGCTCACTATGCCTATGTATTATTTCAGAGAATGGTAGAACAAGAATTTTCCACGGCTTTGGATAGGTTGTAATGGCCCTACATTGTAGCCACCACGGTCCCCTGATTTAAATGTTTTATTTGGGGTTTTCTGAAAAGAAAGGTTTACCAAACACCTCTAGAAGATTTACAAGACCTGCAAGCATGAATAATGGACAGTGTACAATTAATTACTCCACAAATGCTTAGAAATGTTCATAATGCAGTACCATTGTGAGCAACCATCTACCTGGAAGCTAAACAGACGACAATTTGAACATTTATTACATTAAGTTATACTAAGTTATCAATGTGTTTTAAATCTTAAATGAGACTTATTTGGTTACTAGATCTTTATAATTATTGTTGGTATGTTCGTCCTATGTTGCCAGATTTCAAGTTCTTAAATTGTTTTATCAAAAAGCAATTACGCATCTAAAAACTTTCGCATCAGTTAAAATCTTCAGTTTGGACTGACAGTCCGCTGCCTGCAGGAAAACTGATAAGTGAATGGGTACCATTACATCTTATGCTTGTAAATTCCTAACTAAAATTGAGTACACTTGTATTTTGGAATGTTCTACCTAAAAATCCACAACCTAACCTATACCTGCAGCTTGAGAAAAGTTTTTGCCTTACTACAATTAATGAAGAGTAGTCATATTTCTATTGATTCAGTATGGGTTAGAACCTAATACGACATTCTTGACATTTGACGTTGTTTTAGTCAAAATATCAAAAGGACGTACCTGTAAAATTTCAGTTGACGCGACGTTAAAAATTTTCTAATTCGTTAGTTCAAAAAGCAGATTTCCCGTGGCAAACGATGAAAGTTTTAGTAGTAGGCTGCTCTTAAAACAAATGAATATGCTGACAGATACTTTTCTAGAAGAAAATATGTCTTCTTTTGCTAGAGCAAATGGTCATCAAATTCTCCTGTGTGACAACTTTTTAAACTGTATATGGCAAGCTCTCCAAGAAAATTTACAGTAATTCCGTGACACGGACTAAAAGGTGTGATCTAAAATGCAATTACAGCATTTATCCTACACTTTTAATCTAGACTAAGGAGTGTTACAAATGGAGGGCCATTCCAAACTCGTAAAATTAACATTCAGAAAAACATTTTTTTGTTCATTTTTATTTAATTTATTTATTCACTTATTTGACTGTTTTTATCAATAAATTATTTCTCTTTTAAACACTGATTTTCTACTATATTTATAGTAAGTGACCAAAGCTTAAGATCGATATCTGGTACCTGTCAGAAGCTATTAACTGTTAAAACAGGAAGTACGCTTTTACAGCCACCAGCATATTATTATTATTATTCCTTTGATAATTAGAATTACAGTCACTCTATAGTTAGTGACTATTGATAATGCCAATCCAGTGCACTAGCGTAATTTTAATTTCAACTAGGCTACCTGACGACAAGAATAGAAAATCCGACACGTCTGTCTGTTATTACACCCGCAGTGCGAGTAGAGAACTAACGTATATTTTTATCTCTTTTCTTTGACAAGTACATCCTCATCCATACTTTAAAACTCATTGGAAAATAACAAACAAGCATCAAATTGATGATAAAGCAGATTTTAACAGTTGCATTTTTAAGGTTAGATAATTAGACGTTACATTTTTCTAATTGTGAAAAATCATTTTTCTAATTGTGAAAAATCATTTTTCAAAAATGTTAGCAGATGTGAATGAAAATGAAGAATACCCAAATAATCAAAATAGCAGGTGTGCAAGGTATAACAAGTAAATATTCTTCTTTTTATAGTAAGTCATTTATTAATCTGAATTTTCTAAATTCAAACGAATTCCTACAGTGCTTCTATAGCATCAAGTTTCATGTTATTTTTCTAGTGCTAATTGTTGTTTTAAGTCTTGCAATTGCCAAGGTCCGTAAATAATGGTATGCTGTGAAAGGTAGATCATCCTAAGAAGTTCGATCACAAATGCCGGCTAATAGCGAAAAATACGCACCTTCAAACTGAAAAAGTCACATTCAGAACTAGCTTTACAGCAATCATTTTTTAATAATTTACTAATTTCCAACATAAATTGTTATAAAGTAATGAAAATAACATTGTTTACGTTAATATAACCCAATTTTTTTCGATCACAATGGCTGCTAACAGGAAGACCTACCTTTCACAGCATACCATTACTATTTACAGATTTTGGCAATTGCAAGTAGTAAGAAAAAACAGTATTTAATAATATATTGTTAAATGGGCTTGCTTTTTTTTAAAATTCATTATGCTTAGTTAAAATAATGAAGTGCGAATCAAATAGTTTTCCAACGTGTGAAAATGGAAGTAGTAGAAAAACAATTTGTTGTTTGTACTTTGATATGTTTAAAGTAAAGGGTCTGTTAATCCCTTTCCTCCTCCTTATTAATTACATAACCTCGTAATGCTGGATGGGTGGGTTGGTTTTGCCGATTGTTCAAAGTTATTTTTGCTCTTGTTGATGAAACTTTATGAGACATTTGTGGTTCCCTAGGTTACTGTGATGCACAGTTTGAGAACTGCTGCTTTAGGGATCAAAGGCTTGAACTGTATAAAAGTCAATTAGACTTTCTGTTTAAAAAACTTTTGCCTTTAAGTTCTATCTTAGGTAAAAAGACAGTAGTGAAAGCCAAATTTCACTAATTCATGCAGTATTCCTTTTTAGGCAATTTGATATATTATTTGGACAAAACATGGGCATAATTAGTAAATGTAATTGTGCCATAACTGTAATATTAATAAATTAATAATTTTAAATCAAAACAACAGAAAAAATTACTTGTTTTGCTGTCTTTTATAACCACCCAAAGTTTATCTTTTGCTTTCGGAACACCCTGTAGATTGCTATTTAAATATTGCATTCGAGGGATTTTTAATTTTAGATGCAATTGATTACTTGTGAGAATTTATTGTTTTCTTAACTGAAATCTTATTTTTAATCAATCTTTTCAGTTGCCCTCCACGTACATTTCTTCCAGCACTATGTCGCATATTCCTGGATGAACATGCACCAGAAAATGTTTTAGAAGTAACTGCAAGAGCTATAACATATTATCTAGATGTATCAGCAGAATGTACACGAAGAATTGTAGCTATGGATGGAGCCATCCGGGCAATTTGCAATCGACTAGTGGTGGCTGAACTTTCATCACGCACAAGTAAAGATTTAGCAGAACAATGTGTGAAGGTGCTCGAGCTCATTTGTACTCGCGAAGCAGGGGCTGTCTTTGAAGCAGGCGGTCTTAGTTGCATTTTACCTTTTATTAGAGATAATGGTAAGCATAGTGATTGATAACCATAAGTTGTTTTGTTAACGATTTTAATTACCAGGAAATCGGGTTCACAAAGACACTCTACACTCAGCAATGTCTGTTGTGTCTCGATTATGCACCAAAATGGAACCTGCAGATGCACAATTACCAACATGTGTCCAAGCTTTAAGTACACTTTTAAGACATGAAGATCAACATGTTGCAGATGGAGCCTTACGTTGTTTTGCATCAGTAGCTGATAGATTTACACGTCGTGGTGTTGATCCTGCACCGCTTGCTCAACACGGTAAGATCTTCCCATTTTTTTTGTTTGCTGTTGTTAATTAGATAAACTTATAGGTCTTGTATCTGAACTTCTCACACGATTATCAAATGCAGCTGGTCCAACAGTTGCTAGTGGAACACAAAGTACTCCTGGTAAAGCCACCTCTACAACAAATGCAGCCACAAGTATACCTGATCCAAAAGCTACAGCTGCTTGTGTTTCAACAATTATCAGTTTATTGTCTACATTATGTCGTGGTTCACCATCAATTACTCATGTAATTATGATTGTATAACAATAATATTTTTATAAATAAATCTTATAATTTTTTATTAACAGGATTTGTTGCGGTCCAAACTCCCAGATGCCATAGAAAAATCCCTTAAAGGAGACGAACGTTGCATTTTAGACTCGATGCGATTAGTTGATTTACTTTTAGTTTTATTGTTTGAAGGACGAAGGGCACTTGGAAAAACTGGAGGTGCCAGTACATCAGGCACGTTTGTTCCACGAATAAGACGTATGGATTCTGCAGCAGAAAAGTCACATCGCCAACTGATAGACTGCATTCGTTCTAAAGATACGGATGCCCTCATAGAGGCAATTGAAACTGGTGGTGTAGAGGTAATAAAAGTCATTCAAAAATTATTTTCTTTTTAAACTTTGTATTTATTAAGGTTAACTTTATGGATGATGTTGGACAAACTTTATTAAATTGGGCCTCTGCTTTTGGTACTCAGGAAATGGTAGAATATTTATGTGAGAAAGGTGCTGATGTAAATAAAGGTCAACGTAGCTCTTCACTTCACTATGCGGCTTGTTTTGGACGTCCCGCTATTGCCAAGGTGCTATTACGACATGGTGCTAATCCAGATCTTAGAGACGAAGATGGTAAAACTCCACTAGATAAAGCTAGAGAAAGAATAGATGAAGGTAAGAAAATATTAACGATCTAGATATTTAGAGAAAATGTCTAATTTTTCAAAAATATTTATGGACAATCCTAAACTGAAATTTGCAATTATTTTTAAAAATGCAAGGATTGTGTAAAATCCAATTGTGCATTATAGTAGATGAATTGGACAAACTAATAACTTACAAAACTTGAGAATTCCCATTGTTTATTTAACCTATAAGGAATTATTTCTTATATAATTTTATACAGTGAAACCTCTCTTAATGGACACTTTCATGTAGGAGACACCTCTGTGTTAATGATACTTTTCTAAGCCCCAAAATGTAATCCATAAGTTTTTACTTTTTCATAGTGAACATCTCTGTTTACAGACATTTTTTGGCACAGGTACTGTTCATAGAGAGGTTTTACTGTATATGCAGACATTTTCCTTGTTTGGAAAATTGTTGGTTAATGGATATATTGGTGAAAATTGAAAAAAAAAGTGAATATAGCTATAACCAAAGTTGCCCTAACTGATAAACAATAAAGAATTATTAACAAACAGGTCTTTGATTTCTAATAAGGGGACTATTATGTCCGCTTGTATTTATAACAGCTTGCATCAGTGGAACTCTGTTAATAAATGAATATAATAATAACAATAATAAACACTATTCTACTTGTAACCTCACTATATGCCTGACACATTTCAATATAACACACCATTTATGATACAAAAATATCATCTCAATAAACAAGTTGTCATGGTAACCAGTTAACTTGAACCAGATCCAACTAGAAATTGTCTTTGTGCAGTATTTGCAGCAACGATGATTTTATAAGGTCAGTCTGTTCATTCATTAAAGATATTTTCTGTTTGTAAATTACAAATGCTTCTAAAATTTGTAGTTTGTGTTTATTATTTCAAAAGTGTAAAAATGTTGTTTGTTGTCATAGAATGATCCTGTTCTATTAAGTGTTTTACACGTTTGGATTTGTCTCATAAATTAGTTGCATACAAATCATTAACATATTGAGCAGCGTATAGATATTGACAAGTAGAACAACTCTTCAAAAATCTTTTGTTCTTTTCAAATGCCGGCCGGTGACCTTGAACTAAGAGTTGGCTGGTAGTACCGATATTTCGAATTGGTGGCGCTGCGCTTGTATCAGTGGCGTGCGTAGATTTATTTATAGACATTATGAATTACTAGAAAGGCTACCATTGCATTGTTTGTTATTAAATTTCATTTTACCAAATTTATAATGACATTGTGTTAAATTAAAGATGTGGATGTAAATCATGCACAAATATCCAAAGCAATCAAATTTATCACAATACATTTTAGGTACATTATTGTTCTTGTACACAAATATCTATCTTCAATGGTTACATTTAAATAAATCAAAAAAATAAATTGGTTGTTTTCGTATTACTTATAAAAAAATTGTTTATTTATACATGTATTATGTACAACTATTGTTTTTGTATCGACAATTACATTAATATTATTTCTCTTGTTTTATAAAATTTAAATAAAATAAGTCAAAATTACATGCAATATGATACAACTGCTAACTGTAATAATTAACTTATTGTACAGGTTGAAAATATTTTATGTTTTTAAACTAATTACTAAATAATCCGGGACTGACTTATGCTGAATTTCAATTTGTAGTTTTTATATCCATTGACATAATTAATTTGTTATGATTTGAAATGACTTACTTTCCCACAAACCACATTATATATGAATTTCTGATACTTTGTTAGAGCCGTTGGAACTAATTTAGATTCTGTTTTGTTTTGACAGATTGGTTCTCTGTGAAAGTTCAATTTAAAAATCAAAATCATAACAATAGCGCTATTGTTGAAAATAGTCTTGCAGTGGTTGATTAGCAATCTGCAGCTGTTTCCTCAATGACTGAACTTGTTGTGGTAATGAACGAATCTTAAGCCGCAATGCTTTTTTTCTCGGTGTCCTCTCGCTCAATGACTTGAGGTTTGGATACGCTGAGATGGTGGTGGAGACATATTAGGTACTATGGCAAGATCAAGAGGTTCTGTTGTAGGTGTAGTTTCAAATGGACGGGGCTCCATCTCATTCCACAGCATGAGCTGCATGTGAAAATGAAACATTTTCAGTTTACTGGATAGGAAGATGTGGCCCCATATCTTGGCCACCTCACTCACATGATTTATCCTTAAATGATTTCTTTCCTTGGGGTTATCTTAAATCTAAAATTTATAACAATGTTCCAATACAGAATGCAGAAGCTTTAAGAATTCATATACTCATGGTCTGTAATGAATTAGATAAAATAAATAAAAAAATATGCAAAACAATGTTTTGCTCATGATATAGCACAGGGGTGGCCAACTTTTGTGTACGTAAGATCTACTTTTTATCTTAAAAATATGTCGTGATCAACTTCTGTGTTTCAGTACGAGGAAAATTTATCATGGAAGAATGATATAAGATTTTTAAATGTATTTGTTGCTAATCTATCAATAGCTCGCTGGAGTGCACCTCGTACTGTAACACCCTGTATATCTACCTACGTAAAAAACAACATAATTATTTAACAGTCCAAAAACTCATGTCCAAGGGAATTAAAACAACATGAGTAATTATTAACAATATTTATTAATTCAAATTAGCTATAGATAAAGACAGATTTAGAATTTATTTTATTACCTTAACATTAATGGAAAGACAATGTTTGCATGTCTAACGAAGTAATCATAATTAGGTTTACATCCTAACAAAGATAATAATAATAATGAGTTTTCAGTATGGGAATTAGTCAGGACAGAACGTTGCTTAGTCTTCGTTAACTTTAAGTATGAAAATATCGATTCACGCAGGTATGTAGATCTGAAACAAGAATAAATATATTCGCTACATTTGGTGATACTGGGATATTTTTCTCGGTTGACATATTTCCAAAAATCTTCTTCAAATCTCAGCCACGATTGAGAATTTTTAAGACTTGTGTTCTCAACGCTTATTAGTTACTGCATGTTTTAATTCAAAGGGGCGACGTTGAACGCCTTATAACCTACTATGTAGTGCAGTCGTGATATTTTATCACTTGTAATATATGGCTATATGTGATAATAAATATAATCACGTTGCGTTCGGTTCCTTTTTAGTCGTTATGCAAAACTTAATTGCATACATCACCCTATGACCACAAACAACCACATTATATTTTGACACTTTTACAGGAATAAACACAAACTAGAAGATACAGAAGCATTTGAAATTTACAAATACCAACACAAAAATACCTTTCATGAAATGACTAAAGATCATAATTTCTGATTGGATTTAGATCAAGTTAGCTTGAAATGACAACTTATTTATGTACAGTAATACCCCGATTTACGCTACCCCCATTTACGCGAATTCGCATTTACGCGGTTTTTAAATCTTCTCGTTTATTCGTCTTTTGTTGACAGAAGGCTTCAGTTCAATTGAAAAAGGGTTACAAATTTTGGAAAACATAGACTCCAATGAGGAAATTTTGCGTGAGAAGAAAAAATCTTTGATCCGTTAGACGACTTTGTTAGATTTTATGAAGCCTTCTACTTCAAAATAACTTCGGTTTATGTTTTTGCAATTCATAATAATATAATTTGTTGTATTATCTAAGACTTTATTACACATTTTTTCTTCTAAATTATTATTTTCTTTAGTGTCCGGTCCCAATTAAACATAATTTGTATGTATTTATATGCAAAATTGTACCCTGATTTACGCGAATTCGACTTACGCGGTTATCGCTCGGTCCCACCTATCGCGTAAATGCGGGGTATTACTGTATGCCTTTGAAAATGATATGCATCGGGCAAACAAAGTGAGGTTTATCAGTGGAATAGTATGTTTTATTATTGTAATTTATATTTAAAAATTGCTTAAATATGGTATAAAGTATGAAAACAATGGGTGAGATTTTTAATATTCATTTTAATACCCTAAAGTAGTGCTTCATATTTTAAAACATGCCAATTATAGTGAGTATTGAAACAAACATTATTTGTGAAATGGACTTTGCGTTTGACCAATAACTCGTATATGGGCTTTTTGCATGTGTATTCTCAAAATAATGAAAACTATTTTAATAAGAAATTCTACATTTTACTTAAATTGATTGATTGATTGTAATATGCATCACGGTCATTTATTACCGTAATTTTTAAATATCAGTTTTTACTCTTATTTATTTTGATCTACATTTTAAAATTCATTAATGTATCATATGAAACCAACTAATAATTTTCAAGCATTAAATTAAAACATTTGTGATTAATTTTCAGGACATCGTGAAGTAGCAGCAATACTTCAATCACCTGGAGAATGGATGATACCTTTAGACAAAGACAGACAAAGGAGATCAGAATCAGATAGTGAAGAACAAATCGAACCCCGTGGTGATCCAGAGATGGCTCCCTTATATCTCCGTAGACTGCTACCAGTATTCTGCACGACTTTGCAATCCACAATGTTGGCCTCTGTTCGAAAAGCAAGCTTAGGTCTTATTAAAAAAATGATTCATTATATTCAACCTAGTTTATTAGAAGAATTATGTACATCGGAGTCAGCATCTAACAATTTTGGAACTCAACTAGTTGAAGTTATCGCTACTGTATTAGATAACGAGGTATATTTAACACTTTATTTAAGTTTGTGTTTCCCAAACTTTTGATATAATTTTGTCATTGATGTTTTTAAATTTATTTATTTTGACAGGATTTCTAGTAGTAGGGTTTGGGAATCACTATTTTTATTTTTATATGCTTTAAATCAATTTTTACTTAGATGTTTTTTTAAAAGTGAAGTGTTTTATGTATTCATATTTTTATTTATTTTTTTTATTTCCGGACATTAGTGCCGCGTGTAGCTTTGCCTTATATCCTGATAATGCTACATTTTGCAGATCAGTTACTGCTGGCCAAGTACACGCAGCTACACCGTAGTGACCCCGCTCGCTGTGTTCTTGCGCAATACTTTGCATGGCAGGCACATAATTCAATGTCCTCCACCTATGGTTAGTTTATTTTGCCCCCCTATTTCTTTTTAGTTTTATGTAACTTACCTTGTGTGTTTTGTTTGCTAATCTTGCTTTAAATCACAAAGCTTTTTAGTAGTTTGTTTTTTCTTTTTTTTTCTTTTTTTTTTTTCTTCACATTTATGTGCCTGCTTGCAATTGCTGCAGTTAGCTTTCCTTTTATTTATTATTATTTTTTTGTTTCTTATTTTGTTGGAATTACAAAGAATAGTAGAAAAATCTTTGTAGTTTCAGGTAAAATAAGTGTAATTCTGTAATTAAAAAGATTTTATTTTTTTTTTGTATTAACATCGAGAGAATTCTAACATAGCTATGTTCCATTATTAAATATAAGTTTGATTATTAGGAGGATGAAGATGGACACTTGGTCGTATTAGCCATCATACAAGATCTGATGATAAAAGCTCAGGACATATTTCTGGATCATTTTGCTCGATTAGGAGTGTTCTCCAAAGTTCAAGCCTTAGCAGGTCCTCCTGATGTACCAGAACCCAATGAAGAGAATGAACAAAACACATCTGAACAAGGTAATTATTAATTAGAGATATTTGCAAATATTGACTCCTTCACAGTGATATTATTAGAAACAGCAGAAGTAGTAGAGGATGCAAAAGAAATTCTCCCTGGGAAAGCATATCACTGGCGAGACTGGTGTATATGTCGAGGGCGAGATTGCTTATATATCTGGTCAGATGCAGCGGCACTAGAATTATCTAATGGTTCTAATGGCTGGTTTCGATTTATTCTTGACGGCAAATTAGCAACGATGTATTCTAGTGGATCACCTGAAGGTGGCGCAGATACATCTGGTGAGTTTAAACTATAAACAGGTTTATTTAAGTTGTTCTTGTTTTGCTTAAAATCCTTTCTTGGCATGTTTTACACCAAGTAAAAGTGTAGTATGCATTTGTAATTCCCTAGACAAGTAATTGGTTTTGAAATTTGTAAAACACTTTCCATGAATTTTGGAAGTAGAAAAGCATTTGGTAATCGAGACATTTAGAGAACAGTAACGCTAAAATTTGTGTTTGTAAATGTTACGGAAATACATACCTGTCAGTTACTGGTTAAAAATCTGTTTATTATTATTATTTATTGAACTATTATTTATTTTTTTATTTTAATATACAGTCTGCATCACATGAATAGAGTTACACTAGTTTTTATTCTATATTAAGTGAATAACCTGGTTGCGGTTTGTTTCATAAATGTGCATTTCTGTCCTCTATTTGTAATTAAGATTAATTTTGTGTTTGTAGCAGAAAATCAAGCAAAATGCAAAAATGTTTCTTACTTCTTACTTTTCTGGTGTAAACACAGAAAATGGTTTAAAGTATAGTCAATTTAATATATTGATGAAGGATATGGTTGTGCATTTATAGACACTAACCAATGTTTCATTTATAAACCAGAATAGAAAATAAAAAATGGAGAACATAAAAAGCTTTGTTTAAATGTTGAATAGCTGACTGTAAGCATGGGGTAGAACAATATAATCGCAGAGGTTCATTGGAGAATATGCACGTTTTTATTGTATTTATTTTTAAAAGCAATGATACAGAGTAAGTCTTAAAAAAAACATTAAAGTATAATCAATCAAAAAGACATGAAAATGTGCTTGTCTACAAGCAGATGAACCACGATTGACTGATAAGTGATGACTGAAAACATTTGCGCGCAGAGTGGATCACAGTTGTGTGCAAACAGAATGCTCTAGTCTGTACCCAGCTATAGCTATCTTGTGACATCATTTGATATATGCAAGGTTAACTGGATAAAGAAAAATAAAAGACTACGTTCAAGTACTGATAGTGCAGGTCCAAATAAAAATATTCAATATAATTATAAACTCAAATTGATTGCCAGTTCTACAAATATTTTGACAAATTAATTAAAACAGATTATTCACAAAATTTTTCAACGTTATACATTAAACTGTTAGGAAAATTTCATAATTTATGTTCTAATTACCTAATACTTCTAATGCTTTATTCACAATGTTGATAACACTTTCGGCACTAAGTTTTGAAATTGACAATTAGGAACTAAGGCGCTTCAATTGCAGTCTACTTTTTATATTTATATGATCGGTGAGGTGTTGAGAATGTTATTGGTACTAATTAATCATGAATCTGCACATCTATCTTGCAAGATAGTGCAATTTTGTGGTTAGTTTGTACTTTTATTTTGATGTAAGTTATAAAACAATAAGATAATGAATCGTCATTAGTTTTGTTGATCTTTACTTCATTAAATTATAATGCTATTTTATGCTTTTAAAATATTTTTGTGCCTAGAATATTTAAAATGAAAATTCGAATTTGACGCTGCATTCCCCTGTGCAAATTTAAGTTAGCCAACATTTACAAGAATAACACGGTAGACCCAAATAGTGGGTAAAATCGTCAATTGGAGGTTGACAATTTAGAATTCGAGATTTGAAGTTCAGAGTTCGAAAACATTAAAAAATGAAACGTTCCGTTTTGTTACTAAACTAAAATGATGTGTATGTAGATTTTACATAAAATTTGTGAAAAACAAATGGAAAGCCATTAAACAAAAATTGGATACTTTATAGACCTATGACAATTTATAGATGGCAGAAGCATAAAAAAACAAGAGATGTATTGTGCGACAAAATATTTTGAAACATTTCAATGTGTTTTGAAATAATGCATTTTGGTAAATAGTCTATGAGAATTAGTTGATGGCGCAGTAAAGTTGTGTCCGTATACTCAACCGCAGGTGCATATAAACACATTGCCTTATCAGTACTACTTGGCTGGATAGTCAATTATACTAGGGTGACCATTTGTCCCGGATTAAAGCTCCGTGTCCCGGAAAATGTCCTGAATTAGATAATTCATCATATCATGTGAATATTATAATATTCGATTATACTTGATTCGCGCGTCTCTGCATACATGACTATATGAACGCATTCACTCATCTACACACACGCTTGTTATTTATCAATGTTTACTATTTAAATAAATATTATATAAAATGAATATTTTTTTAATAAATTTCTGTTTTAAAATGACACTAAAGGATTTTTTCAAAAAAAGTTCCACCCCTACGTATTTACGTGTGCTTCGCACACAATGGACGCTCTGTCCTGCATTATGTTATAATAAAAATGGTCACCTTAATTATACACATGCAATTTTTGTAACTTAGTGACGTCATTTATGCAAAACAATTTGTTTATCAGTGGCTCGACCGATCTAGACACCACGACATATCAACTAATCTCTGCTGCTCCTTGGTAATGATATTTTAAAAGCGATAATGTGTAACTTTTAAAACTTCAAGTCATGAAAAATTAGGTTGAACTTAAAGAAGCTTGTTTAAATAACTCAGTTTCTACAACCTTTATCAGCGCTAGTGGAGCTTTATTGGCGATTGTTTATTTTAAAGTAGGTAAGGACTCTGGCATTAAAAATCTAATTTTTATGAAAATACCTACTTTTAATTTTTACATAAATAAACAAGAAAGTTAATATTTTACCTATGGATAGTTAAGAAGTTTTGAAGAAGAATTAACGCTTGGTTCATGGTTATTTATTGTAAAAAGAAACATTAAAAATTTGAAAAATTTCTAGGAAGAACTGGTTATAAAAGTTTGGAAAAATTTACACAAGTACTACTTGTGCTCCAAATTAAAATGATGAAGAGTTTGAATGTGTAAAAAAACTTGTTTTATCAGTCACCTACGGTTAAGAAAATATATGTCTTAGGCGTTTCAGGTCATGAATAGTACTAATAGTACTAGCAATGCCAAAAGTAGATATGAATACTATTTGTGAATTTTTCAAATATGTAATTAACAAAATATACAACTAAAATTTTAAAATAAATGATTTTTGTTGTTTTGTAAGCATAAGTTTTCAATTTGAAATCAATTTGTAATGATTAATCAATAAATTGCAGTTTGACAGCTTTTCAGAAGTAAAAACAAAAATGACAAGCTAACTATCTGAATGGATTAATCAGACAAATCATTTTGTTTCCTTAGGTCGCTTTATAGAAAACTTTTTATACACGCAGTACGATACTCTAATTGAAAAGAATGAAAAATGTTGTGTGCAAAGTAGCAATTAGGTACTTATTTTAACTTATTCTGCATTCTAAGAAATGTTTTATACTTTTTTTTGCAACCTGAGCTGTTACAATATTTTAAACAGGATGCACAGCTTACAAGTAGTGTGTAATGTGAAACATACTAAGATAACCTAATTCTAAATGATAGAAATATCTACGAAAAGAAATAACAAAACTATCAAATTATGCAAAACCTGTTTATTTGTATATTTCAACTGTTCCCATCTTGTTCATTTGTGATTCTGAACAGTTCAGAGCTGTCTGTGTTCTTACTCTTTCTTCAAAGAGGATGTAAAACTTACACTAGAAACATAACCTAGAAATTGTATAATGATGGATACACAGAGCTGATATACATCAAAGTTGTAAACAACTAATCAATTTATAATACTGCTTTGTACAATATTCTCAGCAATTATAGCAAATACATTTCTGATTCTTATTTGTTGATTACTTAATAAGTTAACCTACAAATCTGTTCATTTGAGGTCATAGTTCAGAATAGTCCAGAACTGTTTTATGATGCATTTGGCGCTGGTGCATGATTAAAAATTTTGCATAAACGTTTAGTACCAATTAGTTTTGTTTTGTTAAGAAGAAATCAAGTTTTTCTTATATTAACAGAATTGCAAAAAAAGACAACAGTGTGAGGTTAAACTGTCATAAAATCATAACCTTAAAGCACATTGAGCGTCAATAAGATTTTACAAGCTGAGTTAATAGAAAAACATCCCAGTTTACAATACTTAAACTGTCATTCTTCCACAGCCATATATGACCCAGAACACTGTATACCTACTAGAGATTTTCTTAGCTTTTTTGATTTTTTTTTCTTTAAAATGATGTTTTCTAACTGTCTTTTTATTAGTGAATTTTATTTAAGAAATGAAGTCTAGTATTAGAAACTTTTTTTTGCTTGTTTTGGGAGACAACTGTCATAAAAATTTGTTAATATGTCTGTCTCAATATAATTCGCACATATATTATTTCTAAAATACATTTAGTTCATAGCCTTGTTCCTTTGCTTACATTACTTGCCTCATGCTACAGGAAAGGAATAAAATTCACCGAATAAAATGTATATTCAATATCAAGATTTGTATGGTGGCTTGTTATAAGAAGGCACTTATCATTTTGCTTAGCATACTATGATTTGTCATTTTTTGTGCCCCTGTTTACAGTAAAACTTTCTTATCACTGCTAATTTTACCTTTGTTATTGCCGTGTTAACATACCAAGTTACTGTTTCTTATTTGTGTCAATAGGCAAGGGCCGGGCTGCAGACTCCCTGACAACTGAAGGTAAGTTATGCTTTTTCTGTGTATTATTTTGCTCTTGCCTATAAACATAATCGAGCTTTTTATTTTTTTTATTCTTGTATTTTAAATACAAGCGCTGTACTTTTAGGTTATTAATGCTGTTACATACATGCTTATATGTCGTGTTACAATTCACCGCTCTCATATTTCAGTTGTTTTCTGGCTCTCTTTATTTTTCTGCCTCTGCTTCAAATTATTAAAATCTAACCATAAAAATTTTATATTGCGTAGCACTAACAATATTTTGTTTGTTCTCTTATATCATCAGAAAATAGAGGTGAATTTTTGGAAAAACTTCAGCGTGCACGTGCTGTAGTAAAAAATACATCGACATCTCAACCAATATTATCAAAACCAGGACCCACTCGTTTAGTAGTTGGAAATTGGTCTTTAACATCTCGTAAAGATGCAGAACTTCATATTCATAATTCAGATGGTCAGCAACAAGCAACAATATTACGAGAAGATTTGGCTGGATTTATTTTTGAATCGAATCGTGGTACCAAACATTCTTTCACAGCTGAAACCAGCCTAGGTAAGTTGAAATCACTTTTGCTTGTAGCCATGTGTACTCCACATGCAAATATTAAAATTTCATTTTAATTAGGGTGTGTGAAAAGATTTAAGTAACACTAGTATAATTTTTAATGCGTAGGTCCTGAATTTTCAGCAGGGTGGTCAAATAAGCGAGGCAAGCGTCTGAGATCAAAGATGGAAGCTACAAAACAGAAAGTGAAGAATCTAGCAAACATGATTCATGAACAGTATTTCAAAGTGGCACAAGCCCAACCAAGAGGTGTTGTTGCAAAATTAGGAAATATTGTTGCCCATATTGAGCGAGCATGTCAAAAACAATGTTCCTACACCAATAATCGTGATGGTGGTAATTCATGGAAAGAAATTTTAAGAAATGCATTGGATGAACTCACTCAAATATTACAAGAAGATGGCGTTGTTAGTGCATATGAGTTGCATAGTTCAGGCTTAGTGCAAGCTTTATTATCATTACTTGCTACAAGTTATTGGGATCAGGGTTTAAAATCTAACAAAATGAGTAAACTACAAAAGCAGCGGGTGCAGTTATTTAAACAATGTTTTAAAGAAAAATCAGATGAAGAACAAAACTCTTTGGCTGTATTAGTTCACAAATTAATTGCTGTATTAGAAAGTATAGAAAAATTACCAGTATATTTATATGATTCTCCTGGATCTGGTTATGGTCTGCAGATATTAACAAGAAGATTAAGGTTTCGATTAGAAAAAGCCGCTGGTGAAAGTACACTTATTGATCGAACAGGAAGAGGATTAAAAATGGAACCGCTTAGTACAGTAGGACAATTAGAAAGATATTTATTAAAAATGGTAGCTAAACAGTGGTATGATTATGATCGTAGCACGTTTAAATTTTTAAAGAAACTGAAAGATCCTAAATATCAAACATTTAAATATAGCCAAGATTTTGATGAAAATGGTATCATATACTTTATTGGTACTAATGGTAAAACCAGTGCTGAATGGGTCAATCCGGCTCAATATGGTTTAGTTGCTGTTACTAGCTCTGATGGTAGAAATTTACCATATGGTAGAGTAGAAGACATACTTTCAAGGGACACTTCTGCTTTAAATTGTCACACAAACGATGATAAACGTGCATGGTTCAGTATTGATTTAGGATTATACGTAATACCAACATGTTACACTTTACGTCATGCCAGGGGATATGGAAGATCTGCATTAAGAAATTGGCTATTTCAAATGTCTCGAGATGGTGTTAGTTGGACCACCCTCCTTACACATACAGACGATACATCATTAAACGATCCTGGTTCAACAAGCTCGTGGACTATTGAAGTTCCACCCGAAGAATATCAAGGCTGGAGACATGTTCGAATCCAACAATCTGGTAAAAATGCTTCTGGCCAAACGCATTATTTAAGTTTATCTGGTTTCGAAATATATGGACAAGTTGTGAGTGTATGTGAAGATCTCGGCAAAGCCGCTAAAGAAGCTGAGGCTTATTTGAAAAAACAAAGACGATTACTTAGAGCGCAGATGTTGAAGCATGTTACTATAGGTGCTAGGGTGGTTAGAGGAATTGATTGGAAATGGCGTGATCAGGATGGAAACCCTCCAGGTGAAGGTATTATGCAACTTATAGTATATTCTAGTTTTCCTTTTTCGTTTTTTAATTAATTATATTTTTTTATACCACATCAGCAGTGCTTTAGTGATTATTGTTGTAAAAATTCCTTAATCTGTTAACAATTAACAAATATTCATATTCATAAACATTTTCAGTTTTTCTATCAAGTATTTTACTACCAATCTTAAAATAAGTCACATTTAATAATGTAATATACAATGATAAGAATAGTTATCATGTGGAATAACAAACTAGAGAATGTTTTTATCTAACTCAAGAAATACAATTAACTCTTATATCTTGAACCACTAGAGGTGGAGAACTATTGATAGTCTGTCTCATCGATAATTATCAGGAATTTATCTGAATCATTGACTGACTCATTCACTCTCATATTAGTGTCAGTGCTCTGGTTTTATACAGATAAAACGACATAACACTGATGGTACATTGGGGACTTTCAGTTTATAAATATAAAGATGCATTTGAAAATATTAATTTTTGGATTCTCTCAGTTTTTTAACTTCCAGATGTACACATTTTACTGAAGAGAATCTCGAAAAATGGTTATTATTAATTTCTAATTCTGAACAATTTGATTGTTATTAGGTTAGATTTTTCAGAACAGCAAATAAAATTAATAGTCTTATTCATTCTTAATAAATAAATTCTTTCAGAATACCCCTCTTATTGTACAGTGTGGTTCAGTTTGGATGGGATTAAATGGGTAACTTTCTTATTAGCTCAAATAAAAGAAAACGGCTTAGGTACTCGTGGCCTCTTTTTTCATGCTTGTTCTATTACCGTTGTCAGAAATAAGCTGCCGTCTTTTGTTTTTTCTAGTCCATTCTATAACTGCGCTGTAACTTAAAAGTTTAATTTCTTGAATGGTCCATTTAAAAATTCAACTTTGAGTTACAGCGCAGTTATGGAACGGACTAGAAAAAAACGACTGACGGCATTGAATTCTACGTTAAAAGGTGCCTCAACAATGGTAAAATGGTTTTGTTGCAGCTTTGAGAATAAAGGAATTACAGCAAATTGAAGGAATCGGTCCATTTAAAAAATTCAACTTTGAGTTACAGTGCAGTTATAGAAAGGGCTATAATACAACGACTAATGGCATTCTATGTTAAAAAGTGTCTTAACAATGCTTAAATGATTTTGTTCTAGCTTTGAAAATAAAGGAGTTACAGCAAATTGAAGAAATCGGCCATTTTTTACTTTTTCTCTATAGGGAAAAAACAAAAAATGGCAGCTTATTTCTGGCAATGGTAATGGAACAAGCATGAAAAAAAAGGCCACGAGTACCTAAGCCATTTCCATTTATCTGCGCTAATAAGAAAGTAACCCATTTAATTCCATCCAAATTGGACCGTACTGTACTAGTGTGTACATGATATAACTGAAACTAACATACCATATTCCACATGTCATCAAAACCAATCATTGGTGCTATTAACATGTTACTTAAGACATACTTCATTATTTTGTCGGTGTAAGACCATAGCATACTACAATTTCAAGGTCTAGTCAGTCAACATAAGTGTTGAAGAGCTCAACAGTTTTCTAATTCGGACAAATTTGACCTTAAGCTTTCAATACTCATGCTTAATGAAAAGACACAAAAAAATAAGATTGCAATTTTTTACTTGAATAACATCCTATCCTATTGTAAACCTTTGTCCATGCTGGTACTCTGAATCTTCTTACATTGAGCAAATCATCCACCTAATATTTTAAAAATAAGTAAGCATTACTTAACTGCAGATTGGTTTTAAGACATTTTCAGTATTTGAACAATAGAATTTTAAATCTTCCATTATTGGGTTAAGTAGCATTGTTATTTGTTATATTCTACACTAATCCATTTTACTTATTTGTATCATTATATTTTCTTACTCACTCTCCCATTATTTTTGTCAACGTTTATTTAATAATCTTTTTATTTATAACATAGATTATTCACATTTTTATGATTCTATAAAATTAATTGTTTACATAATTATTTTGCTATCAGGTACGGTCACAGGAGAACTTCATAGTGGTTGGATCGATGTTACGTGGGATCACGGAGGTTCTAACTCATATCGCATGGGAGCAGAAGGCAAATACGATTTAAAATTAGCACCTGGTTTCGATATTGAAGCAGCCTCATCAAAACTTCATAGCTCGAACAAAACAAAAGATAGCAAAGATAAACAAAGTGTTCTAACTAGTCGTAAAAGTAGTTCTACACCTAGTTTACCAGAAGCTACAGATGTTAAAACATCTGTGGCATCTACGGAACAAGCTGCATCAGCAGACAACCTGGCTGCTAAACAAGCTGCAGAAACTATAGCTGAAAGTGTGTTATCTGTTGCACGGGCCGAAGCTATTGTTGCAGTAACATCTGAATCTCAAGCAGCAATTAATGATTCTGATCTCTCAGTAGTTGTGCATCCTTTAAGGGATCACCATCATGATCTTTCTGCTATTAATAATTCCATATCTAGTGATCTAGCTACAATAGTTGAAAGTCTCGCTCTTACCGACACAAAACCTAGTAATGTTATTTCACATTCGCAATTAAGGCGGCAACAAAGTTGTGATGCATCAGAAGCACATCGTAGCAATATCACTTCCAGTAATTCTGGTTCAAACTTAAATAAAGAAATACAATTGTCCAGACGTTCTAGTAAGATTAATAGCAGCCGTGCTGCTGTCAATGCAGCTGCTCAAAGTCTAGCAGAAGCTGTAGAAGCTTTAGATAAAATAAGAGAAGGAACTGACTTATTAATAAATAATACTAATACCTTATTATCTGGTGAATTATTACAATCTAGTATTATGATGTCGCATCAAAATCAGCAAAATCAACAAAATCCCTGCGCTATAAATGCTCTCGCAAACACTGGTGTAAGAATATCAGTATCCGATGATGATAGACCTAGCAAAGTTAAAAAGTCTTCAGCAGATCATGAAGCAAAAGATAATTGCAGTAAGGAAGAAGCTGTGAATAATTCCAACAATGTGAGGAATAACAGTAATTGCCCTGTTGTGGTCACTAACCCAATGAGCGTCAGCGTTCCCAATCTCACTTCTACTGAGGCAAGTAACCATATAGAACCTTCTTCAACAGCAGGTCTCTTAGAAACGTTCGCAGCGCTAGCCAGAAGACGGACCCTTGGATCGGTGTCTAGTACCAACAGTGCCAATGCTAATTCAAATAATACGGCAGGTAATATTATAAATTCAAATGTGCAAAATAACCATCAAAATACTGGCGGAGGATTACTTTTCCCCCGAGCGCCCAACTCAATGTCTAGTTTGGTCAAGTTGGCACTATCTAGTAATTTCCCAGGTGGTTTGCTGAATACTGCACAGAGCTATCCTAGTTTGTCATCCAGCAATAATCCCACCAGTAATTCTAACAGCGTTCCCGCTACCACAGCTGCACAAGGACTTAGTCAAGCCCTTACCATGAGTTTAACATCTACCAGTAGCGATAGCGAACAGGTAAGTATTAATTAAAGGAATGGTTTTCTTTATTTAAATTTTATTTGTTGTAAAATCATATTTGAAACATCCGTGGAGTCGGCCAGTCAGAAATTTTTAGTGATTGCATGGGGCAGCCAGCTTGCAAGGTGGTAAACTTAAACTCTGGTTGTTTTTTGTAACTTCTAATACGGTTGGTACTATTGACACTCCACATTTTGTTAAAGTTTTTGTTTTGGTTTTGTTGGTTTGCTTTTTGTTAATACAGTAATAAATGGTTTTAACAATTTATAATTATCATGAGAAAAATTTCAGGTTTCTTTAGAGGACTTTTTGGAGTCATGCCGTGCTCCTACACTCTTGGCTGAATTAGACGATGATGAAGATATGGGTGAGGATGAAGATAATGATGAAGATGAAAATGAAGATGATGCTGACTATGAAGACGTTATGGTATCTAGAAATTTATTGTCATTTATGGAAGAAGAAGGATATGAATGTAAACCTGGCAAAAGACGGTCTTGGGATGATGAATATGTGCTTAAACGACAGTTTTCTGCACTTATTCCTGCTTTCGATCCTAGACCTGGACGAACTAATGTTAATCAAACTACCGATCTAGAAGTGCCACCACCTGGCCAGGAAGAAAGTTCTTCTAGTTCAGAACATGAACTACTTCCTCAGCCCAAATTACAGTTAGTATTAAGAGGTCCAAACCTTCCAGGAATTCCAGATGTAGAAGTTGAACTTAATGATCCATCTTGGACCATTTTCCGTGCAGTACAGGAGCTAATTCAATTAACTGAATTAGGAACCAGGCAGGAAAAATTAAGAAGGGTTTGGGAACCCACATATGTGTAAGTAACTAAATTAGCTATGATTGAATTTATTGCAATGAATTTCATATTGATTGGTTTTTTTTGGATAGGATTGTTTATCGAGAAGTTAAAGAAGATGGTACATTGGAATCAGAGGAAGGCCGTTGCACACCTGTAGTAACGTTGTTCTCACGAAGTGGCAGCAGTTCCGTTGCTGGTACTACTCTTTCACCTAGCACTCCTGTTCCTGGTACACCCTCTGTGTCCAACTGTACTGTGGAAGATGTTCTTCAACTTTTAAGGCACCTCTTTGTTATAACCACTTCAAAACAACAAGATTACAATGAAGCATCCATAATGGATCTTACGCCTGATCAATTCACAAGCAAGAAAATCACTAATAAATTGTTGCAACAAATACAGGATCCATTAGTATTATCCAGTGCTAGTTTGCCTGCTTGGTGTGAAGAACTTAATCATTCGTGTCCCTTCCTATTCCCATTTGAAACGAGGCAGTTATACTTTAATTGTACTGCATTTGGGGCATCTCGTAGTATAGTGTGGCTTCAAACACAACGTGATGTCACAATAGAAAGACAAAGAACCCCAGGGTTGTCTCCACGTCGAGATGATCCTCATGAATTTCGTGTTGGCCGTTTGAAACATGAAAGAGTTAAAGTTCCTAGAGGAGAAACATTATTAGACTGGGCCATGCAAGTCATGAAAGTACATTGTGATCGTAAATCAATATTGGAAGTGGAGTTTGCTGGTGAAGAGGGTACTGGATTGGGCCCTACACTTGAATTTTATGCACTCGTGGCTGCGGAACTTCAGCGACGAGACTTAGCTATGTGGATCTGTGATGATGAAGCGCTTAATATGCAAGAGGCTGTGGATTTAGGTGAAGGCATGAAACCACCAGGTTATTATGTTAGAAGGACTTCTGGACTGTTTCCTGCACCTTTACCTCAAGTTTCAGAAATATGTGATAAGGCTGTGCGTTACTTCTGGTTTTTGGGAGTGTTCTTAGCTAAGGTATGTTAGAATTTTATATTTAACTAATCGTAAGAAATTGAGAAAGAAGAATTGCTGGTTGAAATGAGAATGTAAGTTTGGAAAACTTGGTAATCTGAACATGTTATTCTATTAGATAGAATGTAGTTTGTAGTTTTAATGTTTGCAAACAATTATTAGCGACTGTACATATGATTTTATTGAACTGTGAAAACCATTTATCATACATTACTCTGGTTACAATCATATTAGGAATATTCCATGTGTATTGTTGTCAATAATTTGCACTGCATATCTTATGTAAATTGGCAAGATAGAAAGAAGGAGGTATGAGTACTTGACTATTTTCTAAGACATATTTAAGAGCTCTATCTACAATATATAAGTCAATACTGAGATTCAACTCAAATATCTTTCCTCTTGCCCTAACTAAGATTGATTTTTAGTTTGCTTAACAGTGAGTTTTATGCAAGATGATTTATTGAGGTTATGAAAGTTTCATAACCCCAACAAAGCATGTCAAAAATATAATAAGAACCTCGTAATTAAAACGATTAAAGCTTAGGTGTTAATTAGGTTACATACAGGTTTAAAATCCCAGATAGTCGTAATTGCACAATAATTGAAACGATAATCATAGTTATATCAAAACTTGAGATCTGATCCAAGTTTTTAATAAGATTAAGCTGTAATTAAATTAATTTTAAATATTCTTTTGCTTTTAGGTGCTACAAGATAATAGACTAGTAGATCTGCCTTTGTCAAAGAGTTTCTTAAAACTGATGTGTCATGGAGAGATACAAAATACAGTGAACGAACGAATTGGATTTGCAGGTTTAAAACGCAACGAGGAGGATGTGATGACTTCTAGTTTAATATCTGAAGAGAGTGAGAAGGAAATTGAATTAGATCCCCCTAAAGTTATATTAGAAGATAAAAAGCCATGGTATCATGGTATTCTTGGTCCGGATGATCTATATGATATTGATCCTATTAGAGCAACGTTCCTTAAACAAATCCAAGAGTTAGTTAAACGAAAGCAGAAAATCATGCACGACACTGGTTTGTCTGCCGAAGCAAAAGCACACCAAATACAAAACTTGAGTTTGAATCACTCTTCTGGACCTGTTTTATTAGAAGACTTAGCACTTACGTTTACTTATGCACCTAGTTCTAGTATTTTTGGAATTTCTGCAATTGAATTAGTAGCAAATGGTGCTGATATTGAAGTTAATATAGAAAATATTGAAGAGTATTCAGAACTTACTATGGCATTTGCATTAGATAAAGGTATTGCACGGCAGCTTGATGCTTTTCATAAAGGTTTCTCATTGGTATTTCCAATGGAGAAATTAGCTGCATTTAGTCCTGAAGAAATGAGGATAATGCTTTGTGGAGATCAGAATCCAGAATGGACAAGAGAGGATCTTCTTAATTATACAGAACCAAAGCTTGGATATACCAAGGATAGGTAAGTGTAGAATATATTAGTTAGTTAATAATTGCCATATAATATTTAATCAACATGGTCTTTTTAGCCCTGGATTTTTGCGATTCGTTAACGTATTATTAGATATGTCACCAGAGGAACGAAAAGCATTTTTACAATTCACTACTGGTTGTAGTTCTCTCCCACCAGGAGGTTTAGCAAACTTATACCCACGTTTGACAGTAGTTCGAAAGGTAGATGCTGGAGAGGGTTCATACCCATCAGTGAATACTTGTGTCCATTATTTAAAATTGCCGGATTATCCGACAGAAGACATATTGAGGCAAAGACTTTTAGCTGCTACGAAGGAAAAGGGATTCCATTTGAATTAATCGAATAAATTATATAGGTAAATTGCCCTCTTAAATTAATTTTCCTGTTCTTTTAAGATGTAAAGATACGATGAGATGAAGATATAATGATGAACTCTAATTTTTTTTTAAATTTAATATATGGTGTATTTTTTGTTAATTAGTAAATTTGCGCATATTATAAACTTATCAAGCATGCTTTAATGGCATAGGTGATTTTTAACAAGGATATCCTACAGTTTGTGAAACGTGGGATTTACGTCTCGTTTTTTGTTAGTGAATTTTTTTTTTAATTAGCAATCTAGAGAAATTACTGACCAAATTGATTATCATATGTTTTACTATTAGGTTTATTTATGTGATTTTTTGCAATATATTGATATAACTGCATTGTGCTGCTTATTTTGCACTGGGTTATTTATGGTTTTTTTTCTTTATTTTTTAATTTTGTTGCTTAATTTCTCGCAGCATATTGTAGAAAAACAATGATGTATGTATTTGATGTTAAATACTACTATATCTCAATAAATGTAGAAAAAACTTGCTCATTTGTTTTCTTTTACGTAACAAATAAGTTTCTTAAATAGCAATGGTAATAAATATTGTATAACAAATAACAGACTCTATACGGCAAACATTAAATATCCTTGAAACTTCATCACTGGTAATAAGATTTTAAACATAAGTAAGGACAAACCAATAATAGGAATATTAAGAAATGGAAATTCATACGTATAAGAGGCATTCCACGTGAAATCACACAGTGATAAAACATCAAGTTTTCATAATCACTTGAATTTTTTTTTCATATGTTATACCAATCAAAAAAAGAGACATTTTTTTGTTTACGCCAAATGTCATTATTTTGTATTTTATTCTGCATACAGGTTTTTGAGATTTAGCTCATCCCTTAGTATAAAACCGTTTGTTTTTCCTTTATTACACAACATAAAGACTTCCAACTTGGATTATTTTAAAGCTTAAAGGATGATCTTTTACCCTATAAATACTACAATAGGATTATTTAAAAAACAATTTGTATTTTAGAAGGTTGTTTTCTTTAATTGTAAGTTACTGCAGATTGTTTAAAAATCTGGAAAAATTCTACTACATTCTTGAATGCATCTTCTATGTGCCATCCAAATTTCAAGATGGGATTCCAATTATAAATGTATTTTAAGAATATTACAAGTGTTGCTGTTTGAGTATGCGGAAGGGTACTACATATGTTACCTGCATTGTAAGACGCCTCAAAGCCGCTCCAAGTGAAATTGAACAGTTACAAAACATCTAAAGTTAATTGTAAATTGCTCGAAGAATTTTTTATGTATTGTATGAATCAGTGGAGGAGACACGTATTTTTTGTTTACATTAGATATCATTATTTTGTATTTTTTATTTTATTTTGTCTATAAATTTCCGAGTGTAAGCGATCTACATAATATGAAAACATTTGTTTCTCCATTTTTAGTTAATGTAAAAATGTTTAGGTTAAATCATCTTAAAGTTTAGAAAATGATGTTTTACTCGATAAATATTGCGATATAATTAACAAAAACAAACAATTTTCAAGGGTTGTTTTTTCAATTGTAATTTTTAGCATTAACCCGGTTGTTTAAAAAAATTTTACAAAAATTCCACAGGATTCTCAAACACATGTACTTTGTACACTGAAATTTTTAGAATGGAATTACTGTCATAAACGCACTTAACTGCAGATGCTTTATAAGCGTGCGATGAAGAAACCTGAGCCTAATAAGGGGGGTCAGCAAACACAGCATCCCATAAGATTTCACAGAAAGTGATTCACCCGCTTTTTCAAAAATTTAGAAACAAATGAATTTGTTGCTTTTTAAGTTAGTTTAAAGTTGTGGTTACAAGTTATTACAGTGTCTGCACTAGCGTTGTACATTAGTAATTGAATTCATGAGTACTCGCGCTGTAAAAACTCGACGACTATTGATACGTCCTTGTCTACACGCCGGTATTTGGTAAGTGATTATAAACTAACCAAAACAAATCCCATCTTGAAATTTTGCACACTTATAGAGAAAGTATCAAGGAATACATACATATTTTTTTTTAGAATTTTAAAACATCAGGTTAATGTTGAAAATTAATTTTATAAAATAAAACGTCTTAGAAATCATAGTAGGTAACCATGAATTTAATTTTTATGTATATGTATGAAAAGGTGCTTTTCAGCCCTTGCTTTATGCTGAATAGCAAGTCCCTACCATAAACAGAACGAGACATATTTACACTTAAACAGGGCAGTGCGTACAAATTTTCGGAAACTTTGATGCTTTGTAATTACCATAATAATCGAGTTATCTAGATATAAAAAGATATGTATCTCTTATTTTGTCTTAGAAAAATGTTAAAAAAAAAGTTTCAGTAAAATCTAAGACATGAAGGTCAATTTTCTCCAAAAATTGTGCGATTTCAC
>VTPC01007146.1:48436-138558 GCA_011009095.1 Ignelater luminosus
GTGCTTTCTAAAGTTTGATGCTTCTGTAAACCATAGCAGTCCATCAAATGGCATAATTTGTTCAGTATTGTTCCAGATTTCTCTACCAATGATTACGTTGAAGTTTTTATCCAGGTGTGTTACTGGGATCTGATCTCATGGCAAAAACAGAGTCGCCTATCCCTTTGCAGATTAAGCAGAGGCCTGAGTCTGCGGTTCTCAGGTTTCCTGCATTCTGGAGTTTGCTCAAGGATGTTGTATCACAAGGCATAGTGGAAGAAGATTCAACAGGATCTCCATTGTAACTGTAGGAGTCGTGGAATTTTGTATAGTTTTGATTTTGGTGTTTGTTTAAAAAGTTTTGGGCCACCACACCAAGGTTGCAGTGTGTAGTATAATATAACGAATGTACCTCTGGTAGGTGTGTTAAAACTGAATGGTTTTGTAAAAATAAATGTGGAAGAAACATAGTCACTCTTTGCAGTAAAAACCAGATCATTTCTCGCTAGAAGGTTAAGTATCTGAGTGTTTTCCCTCACGTCTTTTTCCTAGCCAACAGTCATTTTGTCAAATTTTGTATGAGACCCTTCATGCCTTCGCCTTGATCATGATATGAAGTGGCGGATGGTTGAGGAGGACCTCCAGGGCGGCGATGGTAGCGGTGTGTAGTGCCTAAGCAAGGTTGTTTTTGCGCTTGTTCTACCCATCTCTTGTTTAGAGGTCCTTTGGGAAGTAGTCCACCAAATAAGGGATGCATATAACATGAAGAGGTTTGATTACCATCACAATGTGACTCTAGGGTTTAAGCCCCAAGTTTTGCGAAGAGCTTTCCTTCCCACCCAGGAGATGTCCTTTTGTGACTGTCTTTCAATATGCACTCTCCATGGCAATTTATCATCTAGAATTACTCCTAAATACTTGACTGTTCTGGTTTGCAGTAGTAGAACATTAAATATAGAGGGAGTTTTGAAGGCATCCACTCTCTCTTTATTGGTGAAGATAGCCAACCAGATTGGCTTTGTTAGGATTAATAGTCAATCTGTACTCTATGTACCAGTTTTGAATGATATTGAGAACCCTTTGCATGAGCTTACTCAAAGTTGCAGGGAATTTCTCCAGCACAAGGGCTAATGAGATCATCTGCATAACCTGGTTTTCCTTATCAAGCACAAAGCAAGACAGTAAGGGAGAGAGAACTCCCCCTATGGGCAACCTCAGTCTGCAGATGCTGTAACGGTTGACCTGTTGAGACTTACTAACACTTCTCTGTGGTGATGGATTAGGTCCACCTGACAATTGCAGGTGAAGCTTTCCACTCTACCAAAGAGGTACATATAGAGTTGGACGTTGTATTATCAAAAGCCCTCCTGTATATCTAGCAATGCCCCAATAGCAAGCTCTTTCTGGTGTAGAGCCTTCTCAATCTTGAGTATCAGGAAGTGGAGGGCTGTTTCAGTTGATTTACCAGCTTGATAGGCATGCTGAGAGGGATGCAGGGGTAGGGTAACCAGTGTGCTCTCTCTAATATATTGATCTATTAATCTTTTTAGCCAAGTCATATGAAGACCAATCTACTTTAGGAATAAAAACCACACTGGCGCTTTTCTAGGAGATAGGGATATATCCGAAGGTCCGCGCGTGGCCTAAAAGATGTGATATAAGTGCTGGACAATGATTTCTAGTGTAGCAGAGCCAGAAAAATGCCATCTGTCCAAGCACTTTTGTATAGTTCGAATGAGCTGATTACTCATTTGATGCTATCAAGGGAGATCTCCTTTCCAGCCCTTGCGACTGGCCTAGGAGGGATCTGTGTGGTTCCGATCTATCATTGTGAACTTCAATCAGGTGTTCAAGGGTCTTCTTTTCAGTGACAATGAAGTCGTCATTAGAAATCCTCGGGGTGCTAGGTTATAGCAAGTTCTGATCACGTTTGCTTTCTATTTAAAAAATCTACAATCTTTTGATCTTGATATCTGTCAAGTCTTGTCAAAGCAAACTTATTGTGGTCTTATTACATTTAAAATTGAATTTTGATATTTTATTTAATTTCTCATCTTACCTTGCATTCTTGTTTCACATATCAGTCAAGTGACAACTTAGCGAGAAGTGTTTACTCTTAAAACATAATCTATCTTTTTTTGCTTTCTCTAGAAAATATCCTAGCCATGTTGCTACTTATATTTTTGAAAAAGATTTCAACATTGGTAATTTTTAAATAGAAAACAAACTTGATAAGGATATATGGGATCATGATTCTTTAGACCATCACAGTTACCTTGACTGTAATCTAATACTGTGATGTAGTAAAATACACCAGATTTGTAGCTTATTTAACAATCAGCACATGTTGGCATATTTAATGGTGTCAGATTATCAGCTGACCTGCATATGAGATAACCATCTTGTCTAAGAATGGTGATATAGGATCGGATCTGTGAAATGTAGAAATGAACTGGTTTCTGTGAGTTTTAATGTTGGTAATGCATTTGACACTGATAAAGCTCATTTTACTTCAAGAAATATGTCAATATTTATGATTCAATGCTGAATTGTGCTGCTACACTTAAAAATAATCGTTGCTATATTTTTTACAATCGTATTTATGGAATTAAGTGTTGGTACAAACAGGCAGTAACAATTATGCTTTTGTTTCATATTTCACAGCCAATATATCTTATTCTCCTTGAATTAATCTTTGGATCACTGGAGAGCAACCATATTAATTTAATACTGAAATGATGTTCATGGATGAACTTAATGTGGCAGGTTCTTAATTGCAATACAAGAAAATATTTAAGAAAATCTGCTTATAATTATTTAGAAAATGTAGCATACTCTGAGCTTCTGTATGTTTTTGAAGTGACACATCAGAGTTTGTTTTGGACGATTCATATACTCATAGCTTTGTTAAGGAATTATTGTCAAAGTACAGAAAAGAAATAATCTACAAAAATGTAGTAAAGCATATTTATAAATCATTTAATAATATTCAAAGCAAATACAAAGCTTTTTATAAAAGTATGCAACAGTTTACTTAAATAACATTAATTGCACAAAAAAGAAATCGAAAATTTAAATATTCTACTACCCTATGTAACAGAAACAATAATTTTGTCATTTATGAATGAAAGAACTGGGCGCACTACTGCAAAAAAGTGCACATTATACATACACAGTTACACTGTGGAGGACAATAAGTTAACATAAAAGCAAAAGGTTTCTTTTTAAAGATGATTTTTTGCCTCTGTTGGTCTTGAAGATAGTTTCAAAGAATGTAGAGTCACATGTAACATTGATTTTTACAACACTTCTTGCATATTCTATAATTCTTCTTACAGAAGATAGAATTAGTTTTAAAAACTAGCATTTCTATCGTTAACATAATAAAATTTACATCATTTAAAAATAATCTAGCATATTAGAAAGCAGTTTTCACCTTTGTTTAATACATATGTTTCAAAGGGAAAAACTAGCAAGATCATCATTATCATTATAATATAACTAACAGTAAAATATATATTATTATTATTCCAAACTTTTCACCTATATTATCATATCATGTATTACATTATAAAGTTATTATGACATATAACGGTAAAAGGAATGCTCAAAGAGAATATTTTAGACTTTGTGTTGCATCGAATTCTTTTTATCAGTCGATGCTAGCTTTGCAGCATTCCAAAAAATGATAGTTGGCAATATGAAGTTTGCGTGCTCACTTCCACTACTCAGCTTAAATGTACAGCACATTAATCAAAAAATATTAGATTCGTTACTTCGTATAGTTAAGATTGGTTTGGATAACTTTAAAAGCCATGCAACCATAAAATTCCTTCACAGACAATTCATGCTTACGATTATAACTAAAACGAAAATAATAAAATTAAATAAAAAAACAAAAAAAGACAAGTCTTAACAGTGTATATTTACGAAGTTTTATAAATAAGAAATAATTTGGTAATATATAAAAACATAGTAAAAGCAAATTGCATTGATAAAAATGTATATAGGATGATATCTTATCATGATTTACAAATTGATATAAAAAGAAAATTAACATTCAAACGAACAAACAATGAATAAAATATAATATATACACAATTTATTGAAATTGAAAAATGGTACAGGGTGTGCAATTAATCAGATTGGACGATGGAATTCATAATAAAACTGAACATCGTAGCATTACGAGGTATGTACGATGGATGTTAGTTTATAAACTTTTTATTTTCTTTATTTCATTTACTGCTCTTTCTTCTCTTCATTTTTCTTTCCAATTGGTATCGCTGCTTTTACTCTGAAAAAGCAAAAAACAAATACATTAGCAAATAGAAAGTATTTAGATTTTTAATAACATAAAACTTAGCTGTAATATAATTAATTGATCTTGAATGTATTACACTTTGCAAGATCTTAATACTGAGAAACAAATAAATTTGAATAACCCTGTATATTTTCCAACTGTTAATTTTGTATTTGACTTAGTACGCACTACAAAAAATTGGTCACCTTGTCATGGGGATATCCTTTCCATAACCTTATTTTATGCTTATTGATCTACTATTTCAGGAGGTCCATCCCCAAGACTTTCTTATCCATTATAATCAATAACTTAAGTGAGTTTTGAAATGGAGAAGGAGCTTAACTGTGGGCAAACGTAAGTGGCCATTTGGAGGTGAAGTTCAATTCAGTTTCTAAACATAGGTTCTTTAAGAAAATGAAACTCAATTTTGGTAGTTGTCATTAAATATGGTTTTTAAAGCTTTATTAAATTACATTACAAAAGAAATGGAATAAACTGTGGTCTGTGTTCATTGACCACCCTGTATAACAAGATCGTTTAATTGAAATTTTCTTAATTACCTTTAAACACCTAAGACCAAAGCTTATTTTTGTAAAACTGGAAGTACACTAGCTTTACTTAATTATCAAAATTGGTAGGTTAGAGTGGTTAGATCAGCACAATAAAGAGTAAAATAGTTAAGGTTAGCTGGTTTTGTTGGTTATCGAGTCTGATAGTACAAAGGGAAGGGAAACAAGACAGGATGTTTAATGATCCTGATGGGATAGTGACCGAGTGTAAGTGACTGATGATAAGTGATAACTTCAGTCATTGATCTAAGTTGTTAGAATTGTCAAATCGTTTGTTTACACACTAGATAGGCTGGTGGTTCCTACAGACAGTGCACATGGGTGAAGGAAATTTTTGCAGTTTTCGCCGCTAGGGGGACGCCACTGTTGCTAACAGTGGTTATCAAAAACTTTATGTCAGTACTATATCAACATATGACAAAAATTCTTCAGAATCTTTCATTTCTCCAACTTGGGTCTTTTTGTTCTTCGTTGTTTACCAAGTAAAAATTCTTTTAGTCACTACTTTTGAACTTGGGTGGGCAGGGGCCTATTGACCGAATATAACCAAGAAAAAAAATATTCATGCACACTTCATCAAATTCTAGTCCATGGGCGTCTGTCAATAGGGGGCGCGTTTTAATTTTAAAATATAGCAAAATGGGACTTAGGGATTTTGTTCTACATCGAAACCAGTGTACAGAGTAGAACGGATTTTTTTATCCTTTCCAGATTTCGCTGCTAGAGGTTTGGTCCAAATTGAAAATTTTTTCCTCTATAATGGAAAAAGATGAGTGAATCGCGTTTATAGGTTAGCAAATAGGAGGGCGTCCTACATTTTCCCGTGAAAAACAAAAGACGATCATCAATTCTGACCGTTTCCGAAAAATCGCGAAAACCATCAAACATTCACTGATCGCCACGAGATTTAAGTATGTGTCAGGGAGAAGCCTCTAAACAAGATTGATACAGGTACAGTTCGATCTTCTTTTGTTACTTCACACATTTATGTAGAGGTGTTTTCTTTCTGGATATCTCCGGAACAAAATGCATACAAGCTTTCGTGGATTTAAATTGAACATGGGGCACGTGCTATACCACAGTAAAGCTATGGCATTTTAAAATTAAAATTTAAATCCAAACAACTCCCTTGCTTCTGTCTATGTGATACCAAAAGGTCAGCAGGCCTTAGTAATAATTTACTAAAATATATACAGGGTGTTCCACTTAAAACTAACAAGATTGATGTCATTTCAGATGAAAACTGGAAGTTTGGTAAATGATTTCTACTTGGTCTACTACAGTATTTAAAGTGATGAAGAAGTGAGGTTAGGATGCTATGTTGTATTCTAACTAATATAAGCATATTTTGGCAATGAAATGTAGTTTAAAAGTTGTTCACAATCACAATTACGTCAACAGTTCAAAGAGTTGCCAAAGCAGTGTTGTTTGAAATTTCAGAAATGTTACTAATAATTTTATGCAAAAAAAAGTAAGATATGTGTGGTCAACCACAGCTAACAGTTGAGTAGCTAAGTCAGCATTTATATTCAGAAGTTTCATTGAGTAAGTACTGTTATTTATTCAATGACATTAGTGAGGTTATGTCAAACAACCAAAATGTTGACCAATTATTTTGTTACAAAATGAATTCATTCAGAAAGGAATTGTTGCGCAGAAATATATCCGACTCAATTTGCAATTGCTGAGACACAACCTACTCAGCAGGTTTTATGCTGTTTATCAACAACACTTAGTGTTGGATTCTTTGATTATATTTGTATAACCTTTAATTTCTTTAATATAGAAGTATCATTTAAAGTACAATTTCAAATTCTAAGTGCACCTTGTGAGGATTGTTAAAAAATGTCATTGTAGCACATTGTAGTTCATTGCCAAAATATGCTTTTAAATATCTACAACTGATCTATCAAAAGAAAAATGATAAAGAACAAAAGAAACTTATAATTATATTAAAAATAATTTTGGAATCAAAACATATAATTGGATTACAATTGTAATAACTTACTTTGAAGTAATTTCTGCCAATTTAGATCTTACAAGGTCCAAGTTGGCATCAATTTGTGTCTTGTTGGCTTCGTACACTTTAGGAAGAGTGAACAAAGCAACCCATGCTGCAACAGATGAAAAATTTCATTAACACAATTTCTATAAAGAATAAAAACCAACATACCGATAATAACAAGGGTCATTCCATTAAACCAGGCTCCCAGATAAGTGAGACACCACAGAAGAACTCCAAACTTGATGGAATCTACAAGGTCTTCGACTAAGAACAATCGTCGAAGTTCAGCAATCGCTGCATTTATGTGTGCAACTGCAATTTCAACAACTTCTTTTACTTTGTCTTGAGGAAGAGCTACATCTGTTTCCAAGAATTCCCTAAAGTGAAAAAGGCAGCTAAGTAGTGACAAAAATTATTTGTTTTCTTTATATCGACTTACTTGAAAGGATGTCCATCACCAGTCTTTTGTACAGCTTGAACTACATTCTTGTATATACGGAAAGAAATGGTAGCTGTTAAAGCCAATAAAGAGAGGTATGCAACCACACTTATAAGAGAGAAATAGGTTAAGGCTAAGAGAACCACTAAAACACCACCAAAGACTGGTCCAGATTTCTTGGGATCACGCCAGTAGATTAGGCTCTCCACTAGAAATAAAAAAAAGAAAACATTAATATACAATTAATCATCAAATGATTATTTACAAATATACTTGAGAAAAAACTAGTAGACATATTAATCATTATAATAATTAATTAAAAGTCTAATAGGATTTATACATTATTCATGATAGCATTCGTAGAATTTAATGTATTTTTTTACAATTCAAATTAAATATGTATTGTGTACTTGAGCTGAAAAAGACAATGTCCTAGTTTATAGTTCTACTTCTATAATAATCCAAAGGACTTACTTTTGTCTGCCAACATAAAAGCTCTAAAACTATTTATTACGCAATAATATGAATAAAACAAAGCTCATCTCACATTTTATGAGAAGAGATGAATCACAAACAGTCTTTTTTATACGTCAATGTCGAGGCAAACCCAATAAATAATTACAAGGTCACTAAGTAGGTGTTCATTACCTGTGATTTTTTTTTAAATGCGTAGTCATTCTACATGTCTCTAATTGTGAAAAGCAAGAGAAAAGGATCCAATTTCGCAATCAGTTATAAAAGCTGTGCCAGTTCTGCATAGCATGTTCTGGCACGCATTAATTATAAAAACGAATTTATTTATAGTCGATATTTCAACTGAAGATATTTCTGGATTTTTTAGAATTAAAATAAATACTATGTAGTATTTAATGATCTTATGAAAAAGTAAAAATGTGTACACATAAGATAGAAAAAATAATCTAAAGATGTACTAATAAACAGTAGAATTAGTCAGCTGTATGACCAGTTTTACTAAAGGATGAATTAAAATATCATTGAAATTATATTTTAGAAGTCTTAATAGAACGACCGCAATATCAAGTAACAAATTAGTGGTAGAAGGATTCACCTTTCGAATTACAAAACTAGAACTTATTGGAAAAATAAGGTAATTTTTATTTAAACAACAGTTAAATAATAGCAAAAATCAGCAGAATTGAACAAATTGCATATTATAATTTATAATGTGAGTAATAGATTGTTTTTGAATAAAATTGACCTAGTTTGAAATAATACAAACGGCATACGATGTAGTGATATAATAAACTAGAGCTAAAAATCTAGAAAATTCATTCATTGCCCACTTCTAAAAATTGAGGTTAAGTTAAACGAGATCAGTTTTTTGCATTTAAATAATTTTCTAACATTTCTAGGAAGAAATGCATTAGAAAATACATTCCTTTTATTAAATTTATAAAATAGCAATGCTCGAAAGCTATTACTGAACTTAACTGGTAGCTACTAGTAATGTTTTATCAATATTTTTACCTTTTATCACTTTCAAAGGATGTTGCCAAAACACGATATTACTTTTTTTTTATATATAGCTTTCCTACCTACGCTTTCATTTTATATTTAGCCTATAATAACAAAATTATATCCAAGGATAACTCATTACAGAAAACAAGAAGGTTATTGCCTCCGTAAGAGTTTGATATAAAAGCATTAAGAAACTTTCCATGTAGTTGAGAAGGTTATTAAATGTATTCTCTCCAGGACTACACAGAAGATTGCGAGGAAAATTCTGTTTTGTATTCAAGGACATATTTGCAACTTTGGCAATTATTTGTATAAAATAGTTTGTTATGAATCATAACTAAATATTTCGTATGTCAAGTCATCTCATAATTTATTCCATTAAAACTAGTTTTGAAATATGATAGAAGTCAGAATAGAATTCATTCATAAGTTTAGTCTGGATTTTAGGTGAAACTTTAATTTTGATAAGAACTATCTGATACAAAAAATTGAGATGAACAAGATTTTGATGTTTATTTATTGAAATGGAATAAAAATTGAAATGCAGAATTCATTTTAGAAAGCCTCACTGAAACAATGCAATAAATGCAACTAAGATGACTTGAGCATTTTGAATTAAAATGTTTAATGGCCTTTTGTTCTTGCATAGTAGGCTGTGAATATGAATCTTCATTGATTGGCCTTTGTTGAAAAATAAAATGTTAACCTAACTAAAAAATTCATTTAATGACTCATTTGCTATTCACCAGTTTCCATAATAATAATTACAATGTTGTTCCCTTGTTTTTCTATCCAAAAATGTTCACTTGTTTAATAACTGTTGTCAGTTGTATATTTATTGTGCAAACTAAGCACAGTGTTTATTTTAATAATTTGCTAAAACATTATTCTAGTTCACAGTAAAAAAAGAATAAATGCAAAAACTTTTTTTTTCAGTTGGTCTGTGTTATTATCTACAATATCTTTCTCTGCCATTTTGTCGTATTATACAAAGTTAAGGAGATATCAGATTTTAAGGAAAATTGAGAAAACAAAAATGACCATAGGTTTCCAAACTTGACAACTTGTTCCAGTTTAACCAACTTAACCAAATAATCCAATAAAACTGTGGCTTCTTATGGTACTTCAACACCCTGTATCTCAAATACAAAGTTCTGGAAGATCTATGTTGATTGGAACTTTTTTTGCTTAGAATAATAGCTGTATGTGCAAAGTTATTCTTTTTAATTAATTAATGAAGAATGTGGAAGAATCAATAGAAGATACATAGATGATGTTATGACTACCCTCCTAATAATTGTAAATAAATCGAGAAAAAAAAACAAAAATGGAAAAGTACAACAAAAAGTGAATATAAGCATTTAAAAATAGAACTCAATACCACTCATTATCAATTATCAGTGTAAGATAGTTTATAGGGTTATAAGCAAATTGCATAATTGACTTATGATGTTTTAACATCTCACTACTATTTATTAATTGTAATCAATGTAGAAATGCTCTAGGTTTAGGTTATGGCATCCATTTGCAAACGTGATATAATAGATTTCCTTCCTTCTGTCACATAAATTTTCCAGTAAAATTATCATCCCTAAAATATATAACATCAAAGGTTACTATTGTTCGAGATAAACTCCAAAGGTCTGACCCTTTCTAATAGAGTTGAAAGTTCAATGAATTTAATCGTCATAAAACAATGAAGCACTTTCTAATACGTAGGTAATAATAAATAAAAAAAAGAAGAAAAATGATTTTAAACAATTAGTTTCAAAATAAAAAAGCATTGTTAGTGATAAATGATAATTATTGCTAAATAATTTTAGAAAAATTAATTATTATTATCATGCAGTTTTCCGAAAAAAGTATTATAAATAATCTTAATATTATCCTGCACACTGAAAACTAGAAATTGTATTAAATCATTTCCTGTTTTCTTATATTTTTAGCATATGATAAATAAGTACATACTTAAAAATGTGTTACACATCTGAATCACTTAGAAGGTGTTTTAAAACTATGAAATATATTTCCCGTTGTTTACGAGTGATTTCTTTACAGCATCATTAGTTAATTTTAACTTTTTGTATTGCATTAAAATTAAATCTTAGAAAAAGCATGTGAAGCAGATCCTGTTTTTTATCATTTGTGGTCACATGCGTGATAAATTCGATAATCATGCTGCTTTACATATATCATAATGAAATGAAAGTAAGTATGCAATTTTATTCTGAATGTATAAAGGCACCTCTAAAATATAACAATTAACACTCCTTTCAGAGAAAACATACTGGCCTACTAAGATAGTCATAATTATTAATGTTACTATAGAAAAGGTTCTTATCAATAATTAAACCTAGCGTTTTCTTCTAAAACAATGTAGTCTCACATTCGTGAACTTTTAATTTGGATACCAGTAATAGAATAAATAAATGGATGTCCCAAAATAATTCAAACAAAGCTGCCAAATTTAAATTTGGCAATTGTCTTTGTGCAATTTATATTTCATAATCACACCTTGTAGGTATAATCTTAGCATCCATAAATGTTGAAATTCTAAATATTTAGTATCTATGCGCGTGTTCTTCTTTTTGAAGTCGGGAAGACTCTCAGTCGTGCATCATAATTCATGAGTGATAATTAAAATTGTTATCTGAAGTTTTTGCAAATAAATTTATCTTATCACGTGTTAAGGTATTTTATTATCTTTATTATATGCATACAGTATTGCACTATGTTATACTCTTATAAAGTCAACAACATCTCTAGAAGTGTTTTTATGAATGTTATGAACATTGAAAAATTTTTCTATCGGCAAAATACAATTACCGTTGCTACAATTATTTACGATTCAACAATGCGCTTCCTAATATGCAAACATAACTTATGAATTTTCATTTTATACCAAAAAAACGAGTATCAGAAAAATTCTCATAATAAATCAAAGAAAGTATTTCCCAAATAAAAACCACAGAAAACTTGTTCCATTAGGATGTACTTATTTCATGATCAATCATGATATCTAGCTTTGTACCAGAATTGCAGGCATGATTCAGAATTTTGAGAAAGTCAAGATGCTATTGAGTATTGTTTTGTTTTCAAAACTGTCATTTTATTCAGTTTACACTGTCCTTAATATGAGGTTATGTCCGTCTTAGCTGGTTTTGAAATTTAGCCAAAGTATACAAAAGAAAAGGTGACACAATGTTCAAAGTTTGTTGACATGTAGAAAAAATTGGTCAGGAAAAGAGTTAAAGAATTCTAGTTTCATTTGTCGTGGAAAAAAGTAAAATACTGATGAATTCAATATAAATCTCTGCGTCAAAACACAGAAAATACTTTCCATGACTTTCTGTACTATGTTGATTGTCAGTTGTCACTATTTCTATGGTTATAGGTATTTTCAAAATTTTCTGGTTGGTGGTTAACATAAAAAACGAGCAAAATGCTCAGGATCAAAGAAGCACCACGGAAATGAAGATCTAGTTTATAGCTTACACACTTAACACTAAAAAATAAAGCTCCCTGTCTCTTCCAGGCTTGGAAGGTATTGACTATAGAGGAAAATTATCAAAATGGTTGAAGAAAGGCTGTATATCTACAAATCTGAAGATTCATAACATTTGTGATTGTTTCTGACGATGTTTCATTGTTGTGGTAATAGTGTGATCACCTGATGATCACCCACAAACTAACTTTTTAAATTTCCAAAAGAGTTGCAAAGATTGTGTTTTCTTCCTAATATAACTTGTGTTATTGCGTTTTCCCATTGAACAGGAGAGCTTCTTAGGCACAATGTACCTAAGCATATAACCTATAAATTATTCACAAACCATAACAAATTAATGCATACTGTCAATTCGATAAATTATGATTTTATTGAAAATGACCTTTTTTCCATAGCATTCTGGGAACTAAAATTTGATATAATTCACTCATGAATGCAGAAAGTAAATATTATTTTTATTAGAAATGTGTGTTTTGGTCCTTTAGATATGAATTTAAGGTGGTGAATCCAATGCAGCGACTTAAAAAACTTGTATTGGAAATTGTATCTGATATTGCAATTGAACTCCATGAACTCAAAACAGCAGTCAGACCACTATTGTAGGGGAACTAGGTAAGTGGGCAAGAATCAAGGAAAATAAATGAGTACTTAAAGGACAGAGCACAGAGATGTCAGAAGCATATTCTATGGAGAAAGTGATAGTAGTCCACCTAGAAAGTTTCCGGAAAAAATAAAGTACAGTTACTCTTATTATCCTCCAATATAGTATTTTTTTACTAATAAAACAATAAATAAAAGAAAAACAATTTGAAAATATTTTATTAGACTCTAGGAATGCTTGAAATCAAGGAAGCTGTGTACTGAGCAGTAATTTTTATTTCAATGCACTATTTGTTCTACTTTGATTTTCAAAGGTTTTTTGTTGGGCTAAGGTTTGATGAAGCTATTGGTTGGTTTTCAATACTCTGACATACTTTTGACATTATCACATAGATACTCAGGCTTTATACAATGAACGATATTAGGTACACGCGATTGTCTGTTAATGTGTATACAGTGTGTCCCTATTTCGATGCTCACTATTGGGATCTCGGTAATTGTAAGAGATACGAAGTCAGTTAAATTAGAAAAGTTTTGGCTATTTTGGAAATCAGTTTACTTACGCTTTTGTTTTTTCAAGAAAGTTCACGGCTTACTAGATATTTGCTAAAAACGAAATTATCTTATTTTTTTTAAAGTGAAATATCTCAGGAACGAGCAGAGATAGAAAAGAACAGCAAAGAGGGTGTTTTAGAGAAGTTACTCCGAAACACAAAAAAAAATTATTTTCGCAATTGTCTTTTGTTTTACTTCGGCGGTGAAACGTAAATCCAATTTTTTTTCTAATGGAACGCCTACTTGATTTCCATATTACTGAACTGCACGCCTTAAATGCTTTTCAGTGATACATGGTTTGACATAGCTATTCTTTTGTTTTACCGAGTTATGAAGTGAAAATCATTTTTCATCATAGTGTGCCATGACATCTACCACACAAAGTCGTGGAGTTTTATTAAAGAAATTCATTTGTTATGCAAAAATTGCTAAAACAAAATAAATACCCTTTTATGGGGCATTAGATGCTTATTTGATGCTATCTGTGAATGCTCAGTAAAGTATCTTAAAAGCGTCTTTTGTTTTGTTTTAGCAACTGTTACATAACGAATCTAATTTATCTGACAAAAACCAATGATTTTCATAGGTTTAAAGCCATGGCACACTAAGTGGGAAATGCTTTTTATTTTAAAAAAATGATAATTTTGTTTTTAGCACATATCTAGTAAGCCGTGAACTTTTTTGAAAAAACAAAAGCATAAGTAAACTGATCTCCAAAATAGCCAAATCTTTTCTAATTTAACCGACTTCGTGTCTCGTACCGTTTCCAAGATCCTCATGCTGTGCATCCTTATCTCGGACACACTGTATGAATGAAAAATATTATGCTCTTGGGATTTAGCAAAAAAGAAATAAATTGAATTTACAGAAATCTCAGAATTCCAGAAACTTTCTCGATGGACTATAAAATGTAATATAAGAAAGAGAAAAGGTGATCAAGGTATGAGGGTGCAGATGGTTCAATAAACGAGGAAAGGAAAACATGAAAGTGAACTAGAGAGACAAAACAAAAGAGTAAGAGAAAGAAAGATGACTGACATGAGTGAACTAAAAGAAGAGTGCAGAAAAGAACGATAGAAGAGAAATGCAAAAAAGGATAGTAATACAGAAATGGCAGAAAAAAAGGGTTGATAAGAGAAACAGAAAAAAAAGACAAAAGCAGAACAGAAACTGGGAGAAAGAAGAGAGAATAGGCAGTATAGCAATAGAAAGAAGGTAAGAGAGGTCACACAGTCTGAATTCTAACTCAACGGTGAGTAATTTTTACCAAAGTACTGTTAAAGTCTACGGTAAGTAAAGTTGTAAGAGAGAAAACGATTTGTGGAAACTTTTTTTTTAGTTAATTTGTCACATTTTCTAATGGTAAGACTCATTATTTGATGCAGAAAGGACTTAAGTTAGGCAACTTAAAGAACTTGAAATTAAATCTGAAATAATCCATTTAATGAAGAAAGGTATTAACAGTAATGAAAGTTTTTATTGTTTTTCTCGAAATCATCAAAATGTTAGTTAGATTCTTCCTGAAATAAACATTAAATTCTAGGATGATTCAATTAATTTGCATTTATTTTCGACTTAACATTACAGTTTAGTTTGCTGTGCAATTTAAATAATGAATTGATCTGGTCGACTTTACATCTTATGCTAAATTTCTTAGATGGAAGGAATCTTTCATTAAAATTGCAAGTTTCTTTGTTTCATGGATACCCTAAATGTGCTGCTCATGTCACCTTACACTTCCACCTCCCCATGTCTTTGTTGAGCATGCAAAATTACTAGACTAACTCTATAATTTGTAAGAGACTAGACAGACATCTAGGTAACATCAGTTATTTATTATGTCGTAACAGAAAAAGTCAATACCCTTATTACTGAAATAGATGTATGTAGTAGTTTAAAGAAAAAGAGTCAAGGTGAAAACAAATTTAGTTAATTTTAGTATTACAGCTGCCACCTTTATTGATATGAATGTTTTATTTATCGACAGGTTTTGTTCATAAAAATGATACATACAGGCTATGAAACATTGACCCCCAAATAATTTAAATTTTATTCGACAAAAGATGAAACAAAAATTCAATTTTTCTTTATAATAAACTAAAACATCACAATTTTAAAAAATAAAACAGCCCGATTTAAATATTCAAAATAATGAAAACTTAACGTTTGAGTTTGTTCTATTTTCGGGTGTTGACGAAAGTGTTTTGAATCTATTAAATTCTTAAAAGAGTTAATTCTTTAATCAAGTTAGTTGCGTAACAGTAGGGTCACGGATGTTCATTATTTAAGTCGAGTTTGTAAACCCCTTTAAACCACCCGGATGTTGCCAACGAAATCCCTTATGCTCTACCCAGAAAGAATGATATAAAAATGTAACAAATACTCCTGGGGAAACCCGCAACTTTATTGTTATATCCTCAGAGAAGAAAAATAATATCCACCTGTGCAGACAGAATTAGGTTAAGTTAACGAAAAATGAAGAATGGATTTGCCCTGAAAAATATGATTCCTTACTACATAATTTTGGCTGTATTTTTCACTACCAGAGACATTAAGCATTTAATGTTTCTGTTCACTACCTGGAAGTGGAAGCAAGTGCCAAAAATCCACGCCAATATTTTCACCGTAAAATCTCAAATATTCTAAGAAAACTTTATTTTAAACATTATTATTATTTTCTTTGTACCTAATGTATAAATGAATGTAATGAATAATTAAATACTTCCAGGTGCTTATAATTGCCAACGTGCTTATTTCTTTGAAAAATAATCAAACCTTTTTCTCAAGACCTCAAAATAAAATGGAAATATACGCTTTAATTCACTTTTTCCCTTCAAAACTAACGGAAAATTTCTTGTACAAAAACAAAACAAATGCTTTTTTAATTATCTACATAAGACAGATACGCATGTCTCCTCTAAAAAACAATTCCATATGCGCGCAACGAAAGAAAATTCTTATGCTTACCGGGACCTCTTTCCGGAAGAGGTTCTTCTCTTTGCACTTGTCCCCTGCTGTATTGTCTGCGTACCATTTTTCAAACTGCACTTATAACAATCCAAAGGAACAAAAAAACACGTTTAGTTCAGTCACAAAATTAAAAAAAACCACGATTCTAGTCTTCGTGACCACGTTGCTTAGTAAAAGGGAACAGTGTAGCGGTGGCAGCTGGCAGGAAAAAGAAAGAAGAACATGCTCGACGAAAATTTATCGTGTCAGCTATCACGTTAACCTTTGCCGTCTTTCTTCAAAACGTTCTACACGCCTTATCGCTAGACGATGATGTGGAATGCGAGCGGAACGTATTGCGGTTAAACGTGGATTGTCGTAAACCTGTACCACTAACTCCAACACCAGGTTGGTTCTGTTCTTTCTAACTAAAGTCGTAGAACCTTCTCAATACGGGTTCTTTGTATTTAAATTTTTTTCTTTCAAATAGAGATATTCGTGACATCTTCCTCTATAATATCAATAAAGGCGTTCATTGTGTTCAAATGCAATTAAAGCAAGAAAAAACAATTCCACTGCATCTTTTTTTTTATTAATAATTATGATATCATAACTTGGAATCATTTCGTCTACGACGTTTGTTACACCTTCTTAATAAGCGGATGCATACCTTAATTTATATGCGAATTACTTCACGGTTACTTTTATTTCATTTGTTACCGGTTGCATACGTGAAGAAAAATTTTAGCGAGAGAATGAATTATTTAGAACTACTTGGTGAACAATGAGATTTTAATGTAAATTAAAAAAAAATACAACGTACCCAGACCACCATTTAATACGAAAATAAATTATATTTGCTAATGGTGCAAATTTCATTAGAACTTTCTGTTATTAGGATGCACGAATGTACCTAGTGATCAAATAAAATCATATTACACGGGGCAAATCTAAGATAATACGTAATTATCAAATTTTGACACCGTTTGCAACGAAATTAATGGTTTGGTTATGGTCAAAAGCTTTTACATTTCAAGGATTCCAAACTATCTCCTCTGATTCTAAAATATAACCGTACAAGCCTTCTGGTAATGTTTTCAAATCACATGCATAAATGAGACTCCCATTATGAAGAAAAAATTCAAAGGAGAAGAAATAAATTTAACAATATGGAAAACCAAAAACTATACAGGGTGCTTCAATAGCTGAGCAACTACATATTAGAGATAAGAATTTGGTTAAATTAGGACAAAGTTGCAGATTTGACAATTCGAAAAGAATTCTAAGCTATGTTTGTTTTCGAAACAATCTCAAAGACCTAACAATAAATTTTTCAATTTTCTGTTTTATGCCCAAAACTTCTTTAAGTTTAAATCGGGAAAAAACTCTCTCGAAGCGTTTTTTGTCGCATAGTTTCTGGGCTATACAATTTTCGTAGAACCAGTATCGTATTTCTAATATAAGACGTGAATCTAAAACACTCTGTAGAAACCATCACCATTAGATTCGATTATGATAAATCTATGAAATGAATGGCGAGCTAATTCAAAATTGATTTTTCTAAACAACTCTACTAGTAGGGTACACAATAATTGATTGAGAAATTGAATACCCTAGTCTACAGATTGGTTTTTTGGAAAATCCTATATTTTTCGATGCGAAGATTACAAATTAAGAGGTAATCGACACTGACCTTGTCTTAACAATGACATGCATTCCTATTTGCTGATATCAGTGATTGACATCAAGAAATACTGAAGCGAATACAGACATTATTATAAGAGAATACTGATATATGTGGGCCAAAAGAAGGACAAAGAAACCAAAACATCAAAAAAATTTTAGGCATAAATGGTAAATACTGAGAGGCTGAAAGGGAATGTAGGGAAAAGAGCAAAAGAATAAAAAGAAAAGGTTAAATAAGAAAATAACAAAAAAATGAGCGCGTGAATATCGAAAGAATGCAAAAAGGATAGCAAAAGACGAGAGGAAAAGAAACAGAAGGTAAGAACATTCTAGAATTAGTCGACATAAAAGCATAACCACAACGAACTCTGTTTTGTTACTTTTTTTCAGACTTCGGCAGCCATTTTGACCATGTCCTCGAGGTGATATCAAAAAACTAAAAGTACACGTTTGTCTTATTTTTTGATGTAGAATACGATTCTAAAGTTAAAAAGAATTTTTGAAAATATTTCAATTTTCGGCTGCCTTGGTGTTACTTTTTTCAGACTTCGGCAGCCATTTTGACCATGTTCCCGAGGTGATACCAAAAAACTAAAAGTACACGTTTGTCTTATTTTTTGATGTAGAATACGATTCTAAAGTAAAAAAAAATTTAAAAATTTTCCAATTTTCGGCCGTCATTTTGACCATGTTCCCGAAGGGTTATCAAAAAACGAAGCTATCACGTTTTTGATGTAAAATCCAAATCTGAAGTCAAAATTTCAGAATTTAACAAAAAATGCGGACATACATACATACATACATACATACATACATACATACATACAGACAGACTTCGCAAATTCAATAACGACTCCTTCAGAGTTCGTTGAAAATATGGAGGGATTTGGCATTAGCAAAAAGAGGTTTTTTCCAACTTGGACAGAAAAATCAATTTACGTTTTACTATCACGTCTGTAAACTAGTAGACGAAAACTTACAATGTCAAAAAAAATTGGCCAATACTAATCTATGAATCTCGTATGGTCATCAGAAATACTGTATCGAATATAAGTCAAAAATGGTTAGACCAATTTCCATCATTACGTATTTGGGTAGCCTTTGAAGGTCTTGTTTTAAAAAAAAGAAAGCACAGGAGTTCTTTCAAAACATCAAAAATCGCAATCTTACGTTCTAGAACTGGAATATCAAATCTAATGGAAGCACATCTTTTGTTATTTAAATTTACACTTGGGGATTTTTGTTAAAAATCTCCTCTCTTTTTTACAGTAATGCTGTATGTATATGGAAAGCAAGATATGAAATAATTAAAATGAAACTTGGTAGCAGTGTTTGAAAGAAGGCCATGAAAGATATTTCGATAATATCGTTTTATCAATCCAGTTAGAAAGGCAAACAAAATCAAATACAATTATGTCTGAAAGCAACTTACAAAAAAACCTTTTGGGAACGAATAAAACCAATTTAATTAGGAAAGACTGGAGAATTGAATCTAATTGAAACCTTTAGGCCATTACTCTTCGATTTAAAAGAAAAAATTGCTTCATAGGAATCAAAGTATTACGTGCTTACAGCAACTAGCAGAAAGTCAATATTCTTTTTGCCAAGCTCGATTAAAGAAAACCTACCCCACCCTAACTTATAAAGTTCAACCGACCATATCTCAATTTAATCCTGACATACACTACAATGTTTTAATAAAAACTCAAATTGAGGAAAATTCCAAATTAATCAGATTAGTTGGGTTACGAGTGGTTACATGCAAAAAATTTCAGCGTTAGCAAAAACAGCACCGTATTGGAAATTAGAGAAAATGAAACATGTTAAAATTGTGGCAATTAAGCTGCACACTAATTTTATAACTTCTTGTTGGATAGACTATTGATCTGGTTTTGAGAATATTCTACAATCAATAATGTTTAAAATATTATTTCATCGAGAGAAAATACTCACAATGCTAAAAGCACTGTTTAATTGTAAAGAAATCCTGACATGTTTTTAATTAATTACCAATTTTATATAAGTGCTATTATAACTTATTCCAAGATGCTTCTAAATTTAAAACAATCCTTTTAACTAAACTCATAGAAAAGAACAAAAGAATAAGGAATGAGAATTATCAAGCGAAAGATAGGTCATAACTCATTATTGCTAACTAAAAATATCAAATTTTTATAGATAACAAACTTGATTCTTAATCCCCCATCCCATCACTGTCTGTAACTGCTCAAACAAGTCACCCTTATCTACACACTTGATGTAATAGACGCACTGCAGATAAATTTTTGTCAATTCTACTGTATAAACTCGAAAAAGAAACACCCAAAAGTAATGAGGATTCCCCTTTTCCCTTTTTTCCCCACTCGACTCAACAGTACTAATAACTCTTTTTGAATTTTTCAAAAGGTGAGCAGCCTACTTTATGACACGGTACTAGACACAAATTACTCAGCTCCGGTATTTTGCAGGGCAATTTCTCCTTTTGACCCGAGAGTCTATTATTAAATTTATATCTAGATGCTTTTCTCGAACACTAAATTTTCTAGAAAGCGATTACATTTACAAAAGCGCTCTTTAAAAAAATTATAATTAAGCTTTTTCGATTCGAATCGCGTGCAAGGATAAATTCAAGACTATAAAATAAACCCGTCCTTGACTTTCTCAAGGAAAGGTAACAACAAAAACACTAGACAGCAATGCTTACATACTTCTGCAACGACGATCAAGGATCAAAGCACTTTACGTAAGTAGTAGTAGAGAGTAATGTAATAAAAAAAATCCGCGTACCGCCGTCGCGGCGTACCAAAATTAACTGACCGATGTGCCATCGAATCCACCTACACTCTACGTATTCACACGCAACTTACACTGTTCACGTCGAACTTTGAAGATATTCATGTTGAACAAGCAGTGTATCGGAGGTTATAATGGTGGATATGGAATGGCGAGTTTATCCAGGGCAAATGCGTTGGCAAGGCGCCCGCACCAGCAGCTAAATTTGACCAGACGCAGCTTTTCTCAAAGATCTCAACACTCTAAACGTTCCAAAATGTGTCCCACTTCAGATTTTTCACCCTAAAAAACTACCAGCAACAACCAAACACGAGTAAAGTACACCCTCCTAACGAGGTCTGGTTTTGGTAAGGATTTTCCACGCAAGCGTTGTACCCCTCCGACTTCTACATGAAATCAATAGAGAATCCTTTCATTGCAATTTTATTTAATTTTTTTATTTTTTATTTTTGAGACTATTCAGGTAAAGGTATGTCGATAGAGTTAATTCAACTAAAAGATTCATTTACTATTTTAAGAGCGTTGTGCAAAGAACAAGAAAATAATAAAAAAAAATTGCCCCCTTATTGCATTTTTGTTTTCTGCATGTGCTTGCACGACCTATAAATTGAAGTCAGCTGCTATTGGTAGGTAATCAACTCGAATGCAATTTTGGTAAAATAAACGAAAATCCATTGCTTATGTTTTCTCAATTTTATTCTAATCTATTGTTTTTATTAATATAAAATAAAAATAATGTACAATTAAATATTATTGTTAAAATAAATACAAAGTTAACTTTTTTGTGTTTCTTCTTAACTTATTCGAATGTAAGAGACAATTAAAATTGGAGATGTGTCCTATTATCTTATCGAAATTAATGACATCGACAGAGTCGTATTACAAAACAAGCTCAAGAGGGCTCATTATCTTAACATATCTTTTAGTTAACTCCTTAACACATTAGGGTAGAACGAATCGTTTTTACTTGTTCAAAATGTTGAGACCTTTTGATTAATTAGCTCAAACATTTACAACAAAATCTAATTTAACGAATGTTGGCAATATGAACTCTAGATTGTTTCCTGGGGCAGTTTTCGTGAAAGAAGTGGCATCTGCTCTTCTACTTGTATAAAAATGACTTCTATTCTTCCTACATGATAGCTGCAATTTATTTGATCTAAATCTGGCCCTTGTCAGATATCCTTCTTTCTCGACTTCGACTTTTAGATTCATATTTCTAGTGATCTTGAATTTTCTTTGGGAGCCGAAGCTATTCTTCTCTCGTTTATAATCGAGTTTTGAATTGTTCACAGTTACTAGATGGATTTATCTATTTTCATTTATATTTTAATCTTTAAATTTTATCATTCAATGTATAAGCTGTGTTCTGACTTGTTCGCCTAAACAAAACAACTCATTAGTTACTACGCCAATTAACAACATTCTAGTCTTTATTATTTCCTTTTGTCACTTTCAAAAGGCTTTAGTGCGAATCTAGGCGTGTCGAGAAGTCTTTCTGTCTGTGACTGATGAATGAGGATCGTAAAGTCAAATTTTCAACGATATTTCACGATGTGGTAAACCCAATCGCGTAAATGTGGAACAAGTTTGGAAAAATTTACATTAGCAAATTTCTGGCAAGAATCAATACTAAAATGAGTTTTGCTTTGACTTTTCTGATTCCAGAGTTAAGTCTAGGATGTCTAGGATAAGATCCTTTCAGCTGATTTTAAACTATACAATTGAATTCGTTTCTCATTCAAAACATGTTTTACCTTTTAATTCAAAAATATTTTTTTTCATCTTCTTGTAACTTTTGGAATACACTAAACAACCTTTTTGACAGTCTTGTCTAGTTCTAAAAATTATTTAATTCAACTGGGAAACTTCGTTCCAGCTACGTTTCAAACAAGACAATAAGTATTATACGTCCAGCAATCCTATTGACTGGCCATGTCTGCCACGATCATCCATAAAGCACGTGATTTTGTTTGACGATCGATTTTCAATAAGTGTGTAGTGTGAGCTTGGTTTTTTAAATGTAGGGGGATGCAGCTTTCGACCAATAGTGTAACTAATTTATCTGATCACGTGGAAATTACACGCTCTTACGTGTCTATTTGTCGAGAACAAATGGTTAAACAATTGAAAATAGCGATTTTTCAGAATTTAAAAATAATTTTGGCAATTTTGGAATACGTACTCCCTATTCCATTCGCAATCACGCCGAATAGTTTTGAGTTGCAGAAAGCTGATGTAGTCTTTAGCAATCGTATTCGTGATCTATGACAAGCATGCTTGCTTTGAGGCTCTCTAGGGGGTAGGATCTGTGTGCTGTAATAGACAGCAGAAAAGTAAAAAGGGCTCTCCATAAATGTGTGTCCAAAAATGCGCCGTATTCAAGATATTTCGGAAAACAATAATTACAATATCGAAAAGAAACTTTCTTTATATGGTTACTGTATGATGTAACCAATAAAAGCTATTGAGAAAACCAGCAACAGTTTATTCTTACTTTTTCGCTGAAAATTGAATTTTATAAAATCTTACAAAGCTAAGGTTTCATTTAAAGTTTCTTGTTCTGTCAATATCCAGAATACCCAGCAATATCGAGAAATTAAATTTCCTGATGGTTGTGTAAATGTTCTAAGGTTCAATGTGCTACCTTGTCATCATTATTACCATGTTCATAGTTGTTCTGGTTAGAATTCAGCAATGGCCATTAGATTAAAAGCATTCTCAACCATGGCGTTATCAAAAAATAAAGGGAGTTGAAGATCGGCAAAAAAAGTTTGAAAATAGAAATCGAAATCTGCGTCCTAAGGCTTCTGGCATCAAGACTTCATTTGTCAAAATTTTCTCTTCTCAATTATTTAAATAACAGACATTATCTTTTTGGTGCAATAAAACGTTATTTGTTTTGCAAGGTTCTTTTCATTTTTACTTCGCATTTTCGTCTTTATGTGCAATGTATTTTTTTACTAGAAATCGCAAAATGAAAAGTTGTAAAGTAGCTTGGTGCAATGGGCCTCTGATGAGCAGCGTTCTCCGGTCTATATTTGTAATCTGACCTTTTTGTTCTAATCTATATAGAGTATTCTTTAAAACCAGTACAACGAAGGAATGTCAAGGACCTTAAGATTGGTTAAATTAAGCAGAAAAAGTTGCCATTCGAGGTAATTTGTTGACGCATTTTGTTTTTTTTTTAAATCTATGGCTTACTAAATACCAAATTTTTTAACGTTGAATATCTTCGTAATGAATAAGATAGGGAAAGAAAACATTTGGGAATGCCAAGCATAACCAGAACGAACTCCGTTTTGTTACTTTTTTTAGACTTCGGGGAGGTGATATCAAAAACTAAAAGTACACGTTTGTCTTATTTTTTGATGTAGAATACGATTCTAAAGTAAAACAATTTTTTTGAAAATTTCCCAATTTTCGGCCGCCATTTTGACCATGTTCCCGAAGAGTTATCAAAAAACGAAGGTATCACGTCGTCTTTAGTTTTTGGTGTAGAATCCAAATCTGAAGTCGAAATTTCAGAATTTGACAAAAAATGTGGACATACATACAGACATACAGCCATACAGACAAACAGACAGACTTCGCAATTTCAGTAACGACTCCTTCGGAGTTCGCTGATAATAAAAGAATAAGAAATTTATATAAATTTCTAATTACAACCTCGACCTGGTTTTGGTATCACTGAATAGCTATTTTCGAAATGATCTGTCATCTGTAAATGAGGTAAGTCGATGGCTTTAATTGCGAAATATATTGTACCTGGTTATTCTTTTGTTTTGGGAGATTATTAAGTAAGAACGTAAAAAATAAACAAAACATTTTCCTGACTCTTTTGTATTCCAGATTCTCCAGGTTGCTAGGTATTTTGGATATCTCAAGCATAATATAAAGAGTGCTATAACTATACCATTTTATAACCTCTTATAACTAGTACAGTCATCCTGAAGGTAGATTTAGGAAGGGAATATCATACCTTTTCAAATACCTTGTATCTCGAAAACTGTGCGTTTTCGGAAACACATTCGGGCTTCTGATTTAACGTGTATTATACACTATATGCTGTTCACGACCTTTTTGCTTAAGGGTTGGCTACGGTATTTGTTTTGATAAGTTGTTACATCTAAAATATATTCAATTATTATAAGGTTGGTTGTATAATCTCTGTGCAAAAAGAAATAAACCATGTTGCTAGAAAGTATCTTTTTTTACAAAACAAGGATTAACAAGAAATAGTGTGGTGCACGGAGTGTGGTGATCTTAAATCAAGAACAGTTCATTTTTTTTCTATTTTTCAGACTAGATGTTTCTAAACATCCAGTTATGTTTGCCACTCAGGTTTTTCTAGTTACCAACAATCAAGGCTCCAAATAATGTCACTGTCAACTTGACAGTGAGATTATTTAGAGCCTCGATTGTTTGCAACTAGAAAAGCAAGGGTGACAAGTATAACGGGATGTTTAGAAACGTCGAGTCTGAAAAATAGAAAAAAGTAACCTTACGTTTTAAAGTGAATTACCAGCCATGGTAACACTGTCATTTCTAACCTAAAAGTAAACATAATCCAAAACTAACTGTCAAGATTGTATAGAAGGTGGAAATTCTAAGTTTCCATGGCCAACTCTTAAGCAAAAAAATCGTGAACAGCATATACTTAATTAAGTAGCGGTATGTACTTTTCAAAACATCCTGTATATTTTAATTAAACATGTGAGATATACCCAGAAACCGAATTTAATATGCACTCTCATCTTTTCTATTTTGCTTCGATATTTTCTCATGTTTGACATCTTCCTATCATCATGTGTCGCACTATTACAAATCAATTAATGTCAAAACCATTGTCAAAATTGAGTTGTCAGTATTAATATCAAGCAATAATAATAATGCAATTAACCAGTACGTGCTATGAAGTTGTAAAATGTCCATTCAGATATTCCGGTTAGATTAACTAGTCCTCCAAAAAGCGTAGATATTAAGATATACACTCTTAAAATAATTTAGTTGGTTGGTCCATCCTTCAAGTTCCCAAACTTGTAGTCTGCAGTTGTAATATCACAACTGATAAAGTACAAAACTTATTGGTTAACTTTGAAAACTTGAAAATTCTGAATGTTAGTATCAATGAGTAAAAACATTTAATACGAATAACAATTTCCTGTTAATCTGATCTAAAACACATTTTTTGCGGTTATAGCTACTACCGGCTGCTTGCTTCTAACATAAAAATAGAAACCTGTAATGCCAATACCTATTCAATTTTTATGGGGCGTCTCAGTTTTTGCAGTATACCTTTATATATTTTTTTCTCTTAAGACCATAAGATCGTCAAGCCTTACTATAAAAAAAAGGTTTCTTCTAGATAAACCCTACTCGACTATTCAAATTTTGGCAATATATTACAGAAGTTTTGGCATCTGTCCACATATTATCAAGAGATTAAAAGTTTTGTTTATTTTGGACCGTAATGTTTGGAATTCTTTAAGCTATTAAATAATATTGCGATCGAGAATTCTATTGTTTTAACTACTAGTTCATAAAAAAAATATGTTCTAGCAAATACAAATGTATTTTAAACATCTCAAGTTAGCAAACAGCCACTCGAGTTTATTTTTAACTTGAAATGACTGAAATCACTTGACAATTCGTGTTTCTTCCTTGAGTTGTATTTAGATTAGCAATAATTATCTTTAGGAAATAGAAATTTTTAGTTTGAATATTCAAATGAGTTTAAAAAAAAGAATTTCATCTTTACTTCTTTTATCAACAATAATTACAACTAATTATAATATTTAGTCACGTGTTTATAAGTGAAGCATGGTCAATACACTCAAAATGCTTAATAGAATATTCATGGAGGTTCACCAAATCCCTAAGTGAAAGGTTACGTCACATTTTAGAAATGGCTTTTGATTCAACACCCGCGTATAAGATGCTGCACCAGAAAAAAGAAACTTAACGAATAGAAAGACCACATACATAAAAGATTTCTGTTGAATTCACACAACCGACACAGAGTTTTCCCTATGCCGATAACGAATTTAAAAATAGAACAAAAACCGGTAGAAAAGCGGCCTAAGGAAATGTTTTTATTTGCTTCCTTTAAAATGCACGAAAATATTTGCATTTTCCACAGTTTCTTCTTTATTCGCAGATAAACTTTTAATGTGAGCTACTAGCGTATCTTTTATCGCTTCTGCGTCGATAGGGTAAATCCCACTTTTAGATACACACACCCACGTACTTTCTAAATATTTTGCAAATGAGTTTGTGTTAAAGGAAAGGTGCCGTTGCTTTATTAGTGTGTTCGATTAGCGTGAAGAAAAAGCATAAAAAAATCCAATCTTTTTGCAATAATATCCAAATCTACATGTTTACCGAATGGTTTGAGTTTATTCATTCATGATGATGGGTTGCAAAAAATTCTACCTTCCAAATATTTTGCCATAAGCACGATACGGAACAATGACTAACGTAATAATAAAAAGAGTTAATTGTGATCACTGCATTACATTTCCTGCAACATAACGAAACGGCTCGTATATTTCCAAAAAGGTTTTAGTAGGTGAAATAGTCTTTGCTCAATAAATTGCTTTCTCATTTCAGCTGTTTACAACTTTGCTTGATTTTTATTTGTTTTAAAATGCGCACGTTGCAATTAGATACGTTTTCACTAATAAAACATTTCAGGGTCGGTTTAACTGTAAGAAATACATTTAATAAGAAAAATTAAAAAATAAATTCATTGATAAGCACCTTTTAATTGCGTTTATTATTGTGAAAACATACCAAATTATCAAGTATGATAGGTAGTAATTGTTTAAATATGTTTGACATGAAACGAGAAGTCGTAAATATGTACGCTACATGTTGGTTAAGGTTCTTTGGAATTGGAGATTACTTGTTAGTACTTCTGTTCTGGCCATAGATAGGGAAACAAGTAAGTAACTGTTTTTCTCTTTATGCAACAATTGTTAGTTATAGTCCTCAAAATTCCTTGCACCAAATAGTCTCAATTTGAAAATGTTCGATTTTCACAAATATCCCAAACAAAGATTTTGCAATAGCCATCTATTTAGTTTGTTAAGTTTTTTCTCCGTAATTTCAACAAATCCATTTTAGTTCAGTCAATGAATATCTAAAAGGGGCTTGTAGAGGACATGGAAGGGGGGAGAATTTTTCTCTTGAGGAATGTGTTGGGGGTAGTTAGGAGGCAAACATAGAAAAAAAATGATATAAACATTCTTGTTGGAAATCTAATTATCTTTTATTTTATAAGGAATACTTTTTACCGTACGATGCACCGTTTCCGAGTTACAAGCGAAGAACCGAAAAAAGGGACCTTTCCACCCCCCTCCCCCTCTGAAGCGGCAGCGCTAGTGGTCTGTTTCTTAAAGTAATGTAGACTTGTTAACCTTGAAAAAAAATTCTGATCGTGGTAAATTTACAGTTAAATTTAAAATTGAAATTTTATCAAAATACCATTTTACAAAAAAAGCTTATTGGTCCGTTAATAACTATAGTATCATTTAAAATTTATTTTGAAGCTGTTTTATTTCGTCGAAGACTCGCAGATCTTACCAAAACAGACTTTTCACCTTACTGTTAATTTTCTACTATACAGTGTGTTCAAATTTCGATGCTCACTATTGGCATCTCGGAAATTGTAAGAGATACTAAGTCGGTTAAATTGGAAAAGATTTGGCTATTTTGGAGATCAGCTTACTTATGCTTTTGTTTTTTCAAAAAAGTTCACGGCTTACTAGATATTTGCTAAAAACGAAATTATCTTATTTTTTTTAAGTGAAATATCTCAGGAACAAGCAAAGATAGAAAAGAACAGCAAAGAAGGTGTTTTAGAGAATTTACTCCGAAACACAAAAATATTATTTTCGCAATTGTCTTTTGTTTTACTTCGACGGTGAAACATAAATCCAATTTTTTTCTAATGAAACGCCTACTTGATTTCCATATTACTGAACTGCACGCCTTAAATGCTTTTCAGTGATACATGGTTTGACATGGCTATTCTTTTGTTTTACTGAGTTATGAAGTGAAAATCATTTTTCATCATAGTGTGCAATGACGCCTAACACACAAAGTCGTGGAGTTTTATCAAAGAAATTCATTTGTTACGCAAAAATTGCTAAAACAAAATAAATACGCTTTTATGGGGCATTAGATGCTTAGTTGATGCTATCTGTGAATGCTCAGTAAATTATCTTAAAAGCGTCTTTTGTTTTATTTTAGCAATTGTTACATAACAAATGTAATTTATCTGACAAAAATCAATGATTTTCATATGTTTAAAGCCATGGCACACTAAGTGGGAAATGTTTTTTATTTAAAAAAAAAATGATAATTTCGTTTTTAGCAAATATCTAGTAAGCTGTGAACTTTTTTGAAAAAACAAAAGCGTAACTAAACTTATCTCCAAAATAGCCAAATCTTTTCTAATTTAACCGACTTCGTATCTCTTACAATTTCAGAGATCCCAATAGTGAGCATTGAAATGTGAACACACTGTATAATCTATTAGAAAACAGTAGCCAATCAACTGGAGAAAATGGAAATTATAATAAGGCTGTCTATCGTATATTTTTAATTTAAAAAGAATTTAGAAAAAAAGCTATAATGCCTTGTTGATGGAAAGGCAATTTGCAAAGTAACAGCGTTGCAAAACAATCAATAAGAAAAGTACGACATATGTTCCTGCAATATTGCGTAATACATCTCATTCTTTACCCTGGAAAATATTATATTTTATACATTCTAACGTAAAGAATATAGGTCAACGACAATGCGACATTTATTACGAAAATGGCGGAATAAAAAAAAACTACCCCGACTTTAACCTTTTATATAATAAATGAAGTTGCCTTGTTTATTCAGTTGAGGTTCGAAAATGGAGTTAGAAATCCCAATTACATGTCAATTTATTTTTAGAATTGAAAAAAGAGAAGCATTAACCGAAGGTGTAGGAGTCTGTCGATCTAACGCTTTTCAACGGGCAAAAAGTATACTTATTAGGTGATGACGGGTGGTTTGGTATCAGAAATATGCTTAGCTTTTGTTTTATATTATATCATAATAAGAATACACAACCTTTTGTATAGCGTTATTTAGGATGATACTGATTAGATTCTATGCCCAGATTTAGAAAGAAGTCACATCTAGATTCACTTAAATGATTTTCTTTTACGAGGGCTTGCCACGTTTGCATAGTATTATACACAGCATCCCGGAAATCTGTGTAAATATGTATGCTGCAATCCTAGATAGTACAGGTTTCGTAAAAGTGTATTTTAATAGAAAAATTTTATCTGCAATGTCATGTTCTACAAAAATAAAAACAAATAAAGTTAGTCAGTGAAGCCGAAATTCTTCAAATTCAACTGTTAACCTACGAGGTCGTAACTTCAGAAAACAAGAACTCAACCTTAAATTATAATCCCTAGCACCAAATTGCTAGATAACAGTTATATTACATTCAGATTAATTCGAGGCTGATTTCTGTTTCTCTTTGCCAACTTAACAGCTATTTAAAAAGAATATGAAATGCAAAAGTAGTTGACGTTTAACGAGAAAAAGATTAAAGAGTTTTATTATTAGTACACCATTACTACAGCATTTATCGCTTTACATCCAGTAAATTAATGGGTGGTGGCGTGACAGCAACAAAATCTATTAAATGGGGGAAATTGTTCAATAAGCCCGTCTTGATTACCTCTTTGTAATTTGCATCGATTTGGCAAAATAATCAAAAAGTGAAAACCATTAATAATTCAAAATTTATAATCTAAAGAGGTTAATTTCTTTTTCCCAAGTCGAGTATAAAAGAAATTAGAGAACTTAAATAACTATTTACCTATATGTTCACACATTTTTTTATTTAGTCTAGTCATTATTAAACTAGTTCTCAATGTCTTTTCGTGGTATGGTCACAAACATCTAATGGTTTGTGCAAAACGAACAAAATTCAAAAAAGAAAACCTCTTACAGAAAAATGACTTGAATACAAAAGTAATGGATCGCCTTAGTTTGGCATAGAGATAAAGGGCGAAAGGTATTCTTCATTCTGTCTAAAACTTCTTGAGAAATCATCCCCGCTTTTGAATACCAACATTTTTTCTGTGATACACTAGCATTCGTCAGGAATAGTTTAAATGGTCTGTGAAACCGTAAATATAGTATCGACCACCTGTTGGATTCTCTTCAATTTGAAAAATAGACAAAGTTCTTTTGATCTATGAATAGCACTTTTTCTACATTTTTAACCCTTATAATGTACATTAAAATGGGTTTCATTTTTAACTGGAATTAATGCATAGTGAAAGTTGAGGTTATGTTATTTTTAATTTCGTCTTCTCGCAATGACACTTGAATATTGTATCTCTTTAAAAGTTATTTAATTTCGAATCTTGGCTATGGAAATGCCCAAAGTAATATTTTTCCCATATTATCAAAAATCCTTGTAGCATAAAGCATAATACATCAAGATTTATTACTTAACTTCAATTAATCCACGACTTCCAGATGGTTGGTATTGATCCCGAAACAAAAAGAAAACTTCTGAAATGTTCTTTAAACATATAGAAACGCTTTCAAGTAAGTCTACATTTTTTTAAAAACGCCTTAGAGATCTTTTTAAAGAACTTACGTGATTATTCTATTGTGGTCTTTCTTGACAAGTCTTGCTCTCGTCTAAAAAAGAACAAAAACGTGAAAAAGGAAACCTAGAAGAAAAATTTAGGCCTTCGTCACTAAAGTGTAGCTAGTTAAAGATTTAGTATGAAAGAAGCCAGTTAGTTTAAATATTGAATGTCTATGTCCAACAACTCAGTCTCACAACTACTGGCATTCAATAAATGTCTCCGGTTTTATTAATCTCCGAAGGAGTCAGGATCTTTTGATTTGCGTCTAGATAAAGATTAGTCCAAATTTTTGGAAATGTGAATAAGTCAAGATTCTTTTAAGTTTCGTCCCCATAATCAAGAACTTATAACAGAAGTCACAAGACCGTCAAGTCTAAAGTGAGGATCCTTCAAACGCCCTCTAACAGTTATGCAAGCAAGAACTGCTAGTTTTGTTTTGGGATTCAACCTGACAACGCATACGAAATAACTTAATCGTCATAGACTCGGTTCTGGTCATCTACCTGCCGTGGCATTGCTTTCCGTTAAGAGACTTAACGCTACCAGGTGTGAATAAAGGATTAAGTGAATGTCAACTATGTTTGACTTAACCCTTTGTTCACGTCTAGTAGTGTAAATATAAAATGGCGACTGAACAAGCCCTGAGTATTCATTTACGAACACTTTGAAGGACGTCTGATTTAATTTGAAATGTATACGACTGTACAAACTAGATGATACGTGCAAGTATGACGACATACAGACAAATGTTTTTGATGCAGTCGTCAAACAGATCCAGGAACATTTAAGAAGGTTTATTTAAAATATTTGCTATAAGTAATAAGAAGAGCAAATTATTACTGTGTTGCCAGGAAAAACCAGCCTCTGTTGCTAGAGCAGTTTGAACTATTACTAGGTGCTGTTCTACAAGAAAAGACACCAAACCACTGGTTCATAGAATTATTTTGTCGCGGAACTCGCACCAATATTATTTTACGGCAACTCCTAGAACAATTAAACAGTTGAGACAAGACAGGAAAAAAATGAGTGAGCCAATACAGCACAAAAAATAAAACAGCAAAAGAACAAAAACCACATAGAAGAGAATTGACCAATAAAGAAGAAAGAAGAGAAAAAAAGAAAAAAATGGCAAAGATCATTGTTAGACCAAGAATGTAAAGTGGAAAGAAAGAAGAGAAAATAGTCCTGATACATTATTTTCGATCACTGACATCTTGGTAAAAATTCTTTATTAATGGACATCTTGGATTTTTGGACAATCAAAGAATTTACCAAATTTTTTATTTTTGTACCAACTAGTCCATAGCATGTTACTACATAAAAAATTGTTTTGGTTATTCCAAAATTTCTAGGCTGCTGGGAGTTCTGGATAAGTTACCTAACAAAGCAAAAAATAGGCGAATTCATAAAGTCGTGTCACTACGATGTATAGACTAGTTACCAAGCAACAGAAAAATGAAGATAAACAATAACTGTTGGATGTTGGCTTTTTTTAACCATTCAGCTTTACTTACAACACGATGAATTGTCTAATGGGACATTCAAAAAAGGTTATGCCTATTAAGGCGGCATCAGGATGTTGCTCAATCAGAAATGAAAAATATAATCAACTTCAGACGAAGTCTGTTTGCTGAGTTCAAAGAAAAAGAAAAACTTGCCAAAGCAGAGAAAAAAAGTAGAATTGCTACAGACAGACAAAAAGCAGTTTTAATTGAAAAATAGAAATGAAAGCATCAAAAATTGATCAAAAAAATCTCAAAAAATTATTGAAATGATGACTTTTCAAAATGGCTACCAAAACTTCTAAATGGGAAAATGATACGGCTTTTCATACAAGAAGGCCTTACCCTCAGAATTTAATCATAATTTCGATGAATTCCCAATGGTGTAAATTTCTCTCGATCAAAAATATTGGAGTTCTAGTAAACGAAAACCTTCTATAGATTCTTTTTGATCGTCATTTTGAACAACCACATTTTATCTTTGACTTTCAAACTACAAAATATCTTAGGCTTTGGTTTTTCTAAACGTGCAGAATTTTGATCGTAGTAATGAAATCGTATATCATTGTCATGTACAATTATGATCTAGACACCATCAAAACTCAAATTCTATCTTGCTACCTCATAGTTTGGTTCAAATAGTTTTTATTCGCTTATTTGTTGGTAGTTTTTTAAAACTCACAAATGAACATCAACAGCGAGATAAATTTTTCAATTCTTAAAGTTGATGTGTTGAAAGAAGAGTGCATGAATTATCCAAAACAATTTTGGTCAAAGAAACGTAATAAACTCTTTAATGGCTACTCATCACTCCCCCTATGTATAGTCACAAGCATTTACCCCAAAGTCGTCTTTCACTTTTAGATTGCAGTTAAGGGAGATGTAGCGGTAGCGATAACAAAGGGATCGTGTTTCAATGAAGTCATACCGCCGCTAGGGAACAAAGCGATCGTGAAACTTGATATAGTTAAACTTGCTGAAATTGCGAAAAAGTAAGATTTTATTTACAAAGAAAGATGTTTGGTATTGTACCATACAGAAAAGTCGCTCAAAACACAAAAAACTGGAGTAAATGAATAAAATAGAAAATTTAATTTTCAAATGATAAAATTATCAATGTTCTTGTTGACAAAAGTAATCAAATCTACCACTCATTGTTCACGGTAGCATTATCTACAAGTATCATTGATATACTGGGAAAAAGACGAAATTGTAATATTAACCAATTTTGCGACTTACGTTTCAATAAAAATAATGACGCTAATTTTGCCAATTTAAGAAATATTTGTTACAGCAGTGTAATTTCCTTAATAAGATTTCTTTTTCATCTTAAAAGGGACAAAAACACAGATTTACGAGGCAAATTTTCCTTTGATTTAAAAACTAGCTTTCCAGTTGTATGATTAGTGATTGCTGATTAGCATGGAATTAATTCTTTTAGGTAATACATAAATCGCAAATAACCACTATCACGGAAGCTCATGACCGATCGATATATTTATTTATTTGGGCGGAGACTAACCACGTCAAAAATCAGTTTCCATGGTGGTTATGAATTTCCGATATTTTATAAAATTAAAATAGAATCATGATTCAGTCCATGCATGTTGTTAGTAACGCAAATATAAATTTTCCACTTCCTCGTATTCGGTTCGTATTAGCTTTGGTTATAGTAAACTTAAGTGTACCTGTCATCATCATGGCGAACTGTTACCTATACAATAACAATACAATCATGTGCTGATGAAACATCCAATTTTATCGCTCAATTACTCATAGAGAAATTAATTTGTTTTATATACTGGGTTAATTTGTAACAATGACCCTGATCATATTGACAAGGTCATTTTGTTGTGTCTAGTAAATTTCTTAAATTCACCTTTGTGTTACAATTTTCAGTGAGTACAAACAAATCTATCTACCACTACTCTCTAAATTATGTACATTTAACTTACCTCTTGGATTAAGTCTTTCTGGATGAAACCAGGCGTCTGAAAAAAACGACATTAGAAATAGTTAGTAATTTAGTAGTAAAATTAGTAATAAGCAAGCTCTAAGTAAACGAGAAGAAATTAGCAAGGACTTTAGAAGTTGTTATCTGTAATAATCTATTTCAGTAGTATCAATTGTTTTATTGCATTCAGGGATCACCACTGTGCTGCGTGATGTTGGTACCTAAAATAGCTTTGGTAATAACCTATTGACCTAACAATGACAGAGATTCTCAAAATGTACACTAATAATAAGAAAAAATTGCTCATTTCACAGATTTATGTTAATAAATCATAATTACAATGGAAATAAAACGCAAGGTCATTAAGTGAGCGATTCCAAAACGTTAGAATTATTCACACGACGTTATAAACATTGAAATGGAAAATCTAAAATGCATACAAATAGTTTAGATTTACTAGGGAAGCATGTTAACTAATTCTAAGTTGTTAGAGAGATATAAAAAATTAAAAACAAAAAGTTTCTAGAACACTACTATTGGGCGTCACTGCTCTTAGCGACAGTTACCTAATAATAGATTTCAATAATTGTACAAACATGAATTTACAGAATAGCAACAAGAAAAATAAGTTTTTGCAGTCTAGACGAATCGAATCGATTTCATTGCAGATATCAAATTCATGAGCAAATACTGATAAGTGATAATAATAATATAATAGATGGACATTCCGTCTTGTTTCTACAATAATAAAAATTGGAATATATCAATATCACAAGTGTACCAGATATGTATGTGTATATATTTAACAAATTATGCTCGAAGGAAAATTTATGTTGATTTTTAAATATACATAAACATTTTCCAGAACCTTTGAACAATTTCGAGATTTATTTTATGATTCATCAAATCCATGACTTTTAATATTCTATTATTGTTAATTGTTATCTTATTGAGTGAGCGTAATTAATTTTTATTAAATCCAAGTACGGATTACAAGGATGTTTCTCAAACTAAATAATAATTATCCAATTTTCGTAAATTAACTGATTTGATTACCTTTAGGAAGTACAAGTTTGCGTGTTCATCACGGAAATATTTCCATAAGAACATAATGATCACTATTAGATCTTAATAAATTTCATTTGATTGTTGCTTGTTACTATCGTTTATCTTTAAAAAATAAATCAAAACTAGCTGGTGTGGCTACTACATGAAAGAATTATTATTAACAATAACAGCACTTTTGTGTTTAAAACAATGGTTTATTATGAAACAAACAAAACATCAGCAGCAACACAATGTGACCATTAAACGTGGTACAATACACATTCAGTCACGTGCATTTAACAGACAGAATCAAAAGAGCATTTTAATTAGAATTCTACGCGAGTTTTACCACCAAAACAACAAAAGCACCGAAAGAGAAAAAAAAATACCTACAAGGATCAAAGAGCACACATAATAGGGATCGCTGCCTTGATTTCTCCAAATCCGAAACACCCTTAACCTTGTTTAGTTCGTTTGTAACCCCATTAATAACATCGTCTACAACCGCGTTAGCTACGTTTTTAATTTGCTCCTCCATCGTCACGACACTGTTAAGTTACTAAAGAGTGACACTTTCAGTAATTGGTGTACAATTACACACCGTGACGTGCACTTCCACGGTATGTACACATAGATGCGCGGAACTCGCAGGACTGGGCAGGCGTTCGTGTATCGACCGTCGCAACCAGCTTTATCTGAAGGGGGCCAAAGGGACGATCCTATCGTACTTGGGACTATGCCCCCTGTGATAAAGATAACAAAGCTTACTTGTCAATTTAGAAGGGTAGGTAATTATAGATGTTTCCTCATTATTGAATATTCGTCTTAATATAGGTCAATAATGGGAAATAGCCAAACAGGCCGTCATCGTTCAAGAATTCGAATAATTAAGACCACCTGGGGCATCGTCGGTTCTAAACCTCGAGGATCACTCGTATGTGGTACAGTTACATACGTACATATTGCGTGCGTCTTATAATTTTTGTTTCGGTGCAGTTCTGCTTTTTAGGAAACTTCGATTTGATTACACGCAATAATAAAAGCGAGTCCTACATTGAAGATCAACAAAAAGTTAATTGCGCAGGATGATTAGAATTTGTTATTTTAGACCATGATACAGAACTTCTTTTGTTAATTCAATTTTTCGCAGATACTTTCAATTTTCTTACATTAAAAAAAAACGCTAAGTAAATTTATTCCCTACTGGGAATTGAAATCCTCTTATGAACAGGGTGGGCCAAATTCGATGTGATAGGGGGATGGGGAGAGACTTATTTTACTTATTTGCTTATACAAGACAAGTGCGTTAGTGCAATCAGAACTTGGAAACATGTCTTAATTTGTTTATAGGCAAAACAAAGGATATTCTAAAAAATCGATTTACTAGAATTTAGCCGAGTCCGAGATTTTCCAATTCCGGTAGGTATTTCTAAAAGATCTTAAGACCTCGGCCAGGAATAATTTTTACTTTGTAACTCATGTCAGAAACAAGTTTTGAAATTCAATTTTGATGAGATTTTGCGCCATCTGTTGGTTGACATTAGTCAGAAGAAGAGGTTGCAATAATGATTCTAAAGTCTTGATTTCTTCAATGTGTATTCTACTTTGTACAATTAAGTTGGTCTGCACAAGCCTCAATGAAGTAAAGAACTTTACGATGCCCATCCATAAGAAAGCAAAAGAAAACTTTTTGATATTTCGATTTTAATTTGTTGTTAATTCATACTGTGTTTTAGAAAAACTCTTGCAGGCCAATGATAAGTTTCACCAATCGCAAATTTTATGTTTTCACTTCTAATTAGTATGAAATGAAAGTCAGTATTGAATAATGGTCCAACATCTACGACACAAAAGGTACTAAAAAGCGAAGTCAAAACTTTTCTTTGCTAACAGCATGGGGGTTCAATATGGAGGATGCATAGGCAACTGTCTCTCTGTACCATTTCGCGCTTTATTTTAAATTCTTGCTTTTAGGGTATACTTTTTTCTTTTCAACGCGATTAAGGTTTTCCAACAAGCTAAGTTTGGATCGCATCCCATGGCATTCGACAAAAATGACCGCCAGCTACCATACCACCAAGATGGTGTACATGCTCACTATGCAAAATATCAACTATGTGCTTGGAGTCCATTTTCTTATTAGAAAACTATGTAACTGAGGGATCTCTCACTGTGGCAGTAAGTGCACAAATTTGGAATTAGCACTTAGCAGGAGTGGCAAGACATAAGTAGTACCTGGCACGACGAAAGCAGGACCGTGGAAGGACCTGGCAGGACTTCGATGAACCAATCAGACAAGGAGTTTCTCGCTGAATCAGTAAGTGTACAAATTCGAAAGTAGTACTTCTAAGCATATGTCAAATCATGCCAAAAAGCGCAGTTAGTGTACCAGTTTTGGCCAGTGAAAGTTCTCCTCGTATGTAATAGACAACGATGTTTGCAAGTAGGTACGGAATGAAAGACTGCTAAAAGGAACTTTATTACGAGTGCATTGCTCATTTAATTAATGTCCAAGTTCTATAGGAAAGGAGTAGAAAACTGATAATGCCTTTAATATTCTTCCCTGTCAAGTCATTAACATTCGATTTCAAAAAGAGACATAAGACACTTAATGTTGTCAATGCAGCTGAAGATAAGTTTCCTGTTTTTCTGGCGAGTATTTACCAGAGCGATTTCAAAAAAACTTATGTCGGCTAGAGCATCACGAAGTGCAATAAGGAAAGCGAATTTGCCAAGAAGAATCAACAAAAAGTTGTTTCCAAACTATTCTATACTGTAAAATACTAATTATCTTAGTTGTCTAATTTATTCATCATTCCAGTAATCTCTTCAGCAACAAAGGCGAAGAATGACTGATTTATTGACCACTTACTAGTAAAGATTCTTGAATACAAATCAGAATTTGTAATGTGACTTCTGAATGTTCTCCATAATATTGTAAATCGATAAAAATTTTTCACAAGCACAAAGGTGTAATTATCGAAGGAGCAGAAACTCTCAAAAACTCAAGCACTTCCTAGAATCGAGATGTTCGTCGAAATGCCAGTCTTCCTAAAAAGCTGAAGATTTTCAGAGGCTCAGGAACTTATAATGGCCGAAAGCTTTCAAAAACACCTTCAGGCTCACAAGACTCTACAAGGACTTGTTTTACAGTATTTCAAAGTTTCGTCAAGGTTCAAGGACCTGTAAGAACCTGGAAGTTCACAAGAACTCGGAACCGTTCAAATAATTAAAGTCCGCTAGGGACTCGGACAAAGACTAAACTGCCACGCCGCCAAAAACCAAGATGTCTACAGACAACATATCAAAATTTACTTTCTCGAATGAAAAATAAACTTAGAACGTCCAAATTTACAGAGGTTGTGTTGTAAAAATTCTAGGTTTTGACTTGGAGTAAGCAAGCAAACCAGGTTTCTTACTGTGTTTAGAAAGATTATCTCTTAAAGTATCATCATGAAGCTATTTTGAATTGACCATTGTACATTGTATTATGCCAAGCCTAATGGAGTACGAAGAGATTGAAATTGTAAGTAGCCTTTTTTGATACCTAGAATTGAGACGCTTTCGGAACAAAATCTACAGGCAATATCCCTACTGAAGTCATGGGAGGATCACGTCTATTCGAAAAACAAATAAACGGTCGTTCTTTCGTTCCAGTAAATTTTCATTACAAAAGGGTACCAAAGGTTTGAGTCCTAGCTTGTAAGTATAGCAGATAAAAAAAGGGACTATGTAGAATTTTGTTTCTGATTTCCTAAATGTAAAATTAAGCCTCTGCGCAGGTAAATAATTGTCCTCGAAGTTCTTCTCATGGGATGCATCGTTTTCGATTAAAATAGTTTTCTGAAATACTCAAATTATCTAAAACAAGGTGTACCACGCAGATAAAATCACCGCAAGACAAAAAGATTTTTCAACTTTTCTAGGGTTTTCAGTTTTCCAGGTTGCTAGATACTATAATCATAGCACTGATACGAGTAATGTAATGTAAGAACTTCTACTATCGTCATTTCACTGCAAATGATTACAATCTAAAGGAATAGAAATACTGCCAAATACATCAGAATAAAATCAAGCCCAAGAAGGAAGCAAAATGTCAAAAAAAACATAGTTGAATGAAGAAGAAATGGTTATGAAACCTTTTGGATTGGAATAAAAAGAGTGATAATTTTACGGTTGTTAAACTGTGCAAACTTTTAAAAGCCGCCTTTTTGTTTCTCGAGGGCGTTGGGGGAGTCCCCTTCGGACTCAATCAAAATGCTGCCTCTTTGATAAGCCAAATGTAGCCCCTTGATTAGCCGTCCTTATGCGGTAAACAATCCGCACACCTACACGCGGCGGCCCTGATATCAAATATGTTTTCCCAAACTTGCAAATCAAAAATCGTTTGATAGGAGTTAACTTCTACAAACCGAAAACCATAGTACGAGCAATTAATTTGTTACCGCCATTTAAAAAGATAATCATCTGCCAAAAATAAAAAAGAATCAAATTGTTCAAAATAGATTAATTACTGTTAAAAAAATCTCGATGTCATTCAAAAAATTAGTTCGCTTATATATGAAGACCAAATTTGTATGTGCATAATAATTACAAACTTTACATAAAAATAAAACCCCATTGTTCATTTTACAGTTTTATCCCGCATGTTCATTTAGAAACAGTTAATTTCCATTGTTTCTATACTGTACATGCAGACAAAATCGGCAGTTAGTATTTGAATAAAATTGGTGAATATAAATTCGCTGATTTTCAACAAGTTATCGCTCCTAAAAGCCGTAAGTACTATTGAATTGATGACTCACACGGATATCTTAGGGAATCTTTTATCACCAGATAAAACAAGAGAAGGGCATTAAAGTGATTGATTACGGATGAAATTCTATTAAGGAGGGAAAAATAAAGGTGCAGTCAGGTCCAGCTATTTGTTCTAATTTGTACTTGCATTTATTCTGAAGTGGCAGGCTCATCGCCTTTTTGTTAAAATAGTTTTTTTGGTTTTAGAAAAACCCAATTGATAAAGGGTATAAGTTCAATTTTCCCCATTTATTATTTAAGCGAACACATCCTATAAACGATATATTATTATTGATAGACCCTTTGAAATATACCAAGCATATGGTTTTTCAAAGCTGTTTTTACTGCCGATCTTAGTTTTTCTGGCTAGTAATACGTGTATGCCATGCCATATGATGATGACCGTCATTTATTTCCTTCTAAAGATTATTCCTTGACAGACACATAAAATCTTGATTCAACATGTCTCTATTTATTTAAAGACATTTTAAGAAGATTATTTATACAGCAAGAAACAAACAAGTGACAGTCAAAAACATTTATTATATTTTGTTTATGATTTACAAAACGACATGCAGTTTTGACACTTCCATCAACGCATCAGTTTCAAAAGAGAAAAGGAATTCCTATAGGATTAGTTTTTTTTACCTTATAAATAAGAAGACAAGAAGTGTATGTCAAGGGAGAGATTTTATTTTTAAATAAAATTGCATATTTTAAGTATTTCATTGGAAGATTTTAATGAAGTAATTAAGATTGCTCCAAAGAAAATAGATATCACGTGGAATATTCCTAAAATGCTTTAATACACACTTTTTTACTGGTAATAAACGGTCTCTTATTGGAGGGTAATGCCATTAATGTAAAAACCCGAACAATGTTACTAAAAAAAGTTGTACAGAACAGTCGAAGATTCGATTACACAGTGGGACGCTTTATATATTTTGGTATAAGGCCTGTCTCATAAGTTTTGGCACAAAATAGAATTTTGCTACCTAATAGAAATGAAGGACTTCAGAACGCAAATGTTTATTTTTATGATTAACAAAAAACAAACTAGACAACTGAAGTTGGTCCGTGGTCTTCAATTTGTCTTAGAATATGTTTTTATTAAGCATCATTTGTTAGACGGCTCTCATGACAACTTCTTTAATTTTCTGTTTAATGCGTCTCCGGAGTTGGTTTTCGATTTTGGCTTCCCAACGATCACTGTAGACTAATCTACTTGAAAGTGACCAAAAATGCTCTATGGGGCGAGCGTTAGGAATGTTAGGGGGATTATTCACTTTTGCGACAAATGGTATTTGTTTAATGTTTAACCATTGTTGAGCTGTTTTCGCATAAATAACACACTGCTAAGTCCGGTCAAAACATAATTTTATCGCTTTTAGGTTTGTTTTGAATAAAGCTGTTCAATTTTGCTAGACAGTTGAACAGTATCCTCTGAAAAACCAAATTTTCGCCCTAATCCTCGTGTTGACACACCGATGCAATTTCTGGCAAGTCTACTTATTTGTCGGTTAGATAAAGTACGTAGACGGCCACACTTTTTTCCATTTATACAAATCTTACCTTCCCTGCAATCCTTTATGGTGCAATAAAAGCAAATTCAAAATTTCCTAGTTTGAAAGGTGTCCAAATAATTGATAATTTATCTTCCTTAACTCCAACTTGCACGACATTTTAGCACGTTAATTATTGGCACTCTAACAAATTTCATACAAACCGTCTTTAATATGTGCAAAAACTTATGAGACAGGCCTTGTGCTTGTTTCTTATTCATTGTTGATTACAGCAACATAGCATAATACGTGCATAAACCTAACAGTTTTGGCATTATTCAATTATTGTAAAATACAGCAAAATGCAATTTACTAGATTTTTTAGATAAACACTCCATTACCTCTTATTTATGATATATGAGATAATCTATTTATAATGAATATTTTTTTGCTGACAACCCTGCAGTCAGAATTTGAGTTATGTATTTTATTTCTTCACATTCTATGGTTCTTGCAACTGAAGCTAGAGCACTACTCTCTATAAAGAAGGTTCATGGTTAAACTCTCACTGACCATTTTCTCATATTGGTGTCGGATTTATATTGCCAATGTTGTAAAACAGAAAGTTCTTTCATTATATCAGGGCCATTTGATGATATTCCATAACAAACAATTGACTACAACTGAAACGGTCCGATTTAGACTCACATAATGATAAATTTTGTAATTAACAGTGAGTTTCAAATTAAAATATTTTAACAAAAATTAAGTAAAATTACTTTTGCGTTTCTGAATCACCCTGTATAAAAGATATATGAAGTCAAAATCCTAATCATCACTTTTAAACATTAAAAACTGTAGTTAAGCAAAATTTCAAAAACAAAATGTTTATTGGTTGTACCAGAGTGACCAGTCAAATTCCATGATGTTTTGCAAAAAAAGGAATTAAATAACAATGAAATTGTATCGACTCTCACCTCACACACAGTAAAATGCCTCTCTGATAAAATGATGCTGACATTGTCTTTCATCGTTCCAGGCCTATTATGCTTTAAACAGGATGTCTCAAAGGTCTGTAATCGAAAGATTAAGATTTGGCATATGTAGCTTAGTTTGCTTTTAATAGAACACCCTATCTGTTTTGGTATTTCTTCTTCCTTATCCAATATTGGGTATAGCAATATAGCATACTTAATTGGAAATCTGCTAAACCAACATCGCATGGATAGCTTAGATACTTGTGTTTCATTCGCCCTTTTGGTGCTTGTCCTTTTCAAGCATAAAAATGCTTTGAATGCTGTCTGGATCTAGACATTACAATTCTTTCAATACTGAAGTGATAGTAATGAAGAGATTACTAATAACCAAAGTTAAAGTGGATGATGATAGTCAAGATTTCTTTTAGGTTATTCCTTTCTTGGTTCTTACTGCCTTTATTTTTCTTCAAGACTTGTCAGATTAGATGCAATAGAACATTTCAGAGGTATCACAAAAAGTTATCAGTTACACCCAGTATACTCACTGATATAGATTCATTCATTATGTCATGCAATGAAGTATATGTTAGTGAGAGTTGCAGTAACTGGTTGACAAAAGGCCTATAAGGATCTTGTATAGCCCACCACTAGAATCTAAAACTTTTCTGAAAGGAGGCTACATGGATAAATGCAAAAGAAATGAAACAATTTTCGATTTAATTTAAATAAACAAAGATAGAAATAATTTACAAAACTATGTATTAGAGATATTTAATGATAGAGAAGTCGGTTATTGACTTGTAAGATAAGACTTTTGAAGGAGTAATAATGTGTATTGTCAGTAATGTAAAAACCATTACAGGCTATGGTGTTACAGAAAAATATATGAAAACAATAGGTATTAGCTAATAGGATACGGCCAAAAAAATGTTGGAAATGGATTCTTTCACAATGAATATCTTTCAAATACCTAGGTGGTGAAGGACCCATAAGAATGAAAATCAGGAAAATGTGCAAACAAAAAACATGTAAGTGTCACATGTAGGTATTATATTTGGTTTGAAGTCATCGAACAGAATGGAGTCTGTATTACATATAAATGCATTGTGATAACCTGAATTAGATGTTTTGATTTTGTAAAAATGTCTTTCAATTCATATTTTCTTAAAATGAAATAAGGACTTCCAGTAGTAAAAATTTCTGTTGTAAAATATAAATCAAGTTGAAGGAAAAAAAGAATAATTTAAAAAAAAAGAAAATAACAATTGAAGTGGTTTTTATATAGAAAGTTCCCTGTAGTAATTTATTTTAATAGTTATTCGAGTGATCTATAATTAGATTAAATTATTGGAGAGCTTATAGTTATGTGGTGCCATCTTTCAGTGAAACTCTGAAGTACATTAAACTTAAATTTTTACATCAAACAAATTATAAGAAAAACTCAATCACAAATCATTAAATTAAAAAGTGTATCGATAAGGTAAATCTAAAAATAGGATCATCGAGAAAATTATATGCATGAGTTGGCAGTTTTTCGATAAAAATTGCACACACACCTAAATAAAAGATTCGACACATTCAGGTTCACTAAAAAAAGATCCCGCTGAATGAAGCAAGCACAATTTATAACTTTTTTTCAAAGCAGAAATAGATACAAGTAATTTATTATTCTAAAAGTACTTGCATACTGTTTTATTTTTACAATTTCACTAGAGCAACAAAGAAAAGGGTAACGGCTTTATAATATGTATTTGTGTGTGGGAATATAGACATGGTTTATTTTAAGACGCTTCCTTCTACTTTTACCTTTCTCCATCTGTCCACCTACGCGGATTTGTTAACTTAAACTTATGTTAAGATTTCTAAAACAAGTTTCTGTATTTCAAGTTGCATCAAGTCATAAGAATTGCATTTGAAAGAAAATTGCAAAAAAATCTAAAAATCGTGGGCGTCTTTTTAAACAAACACGCATGAACTAAAGCCTTATCATAAATAAACTATTAAGGTTGTACACATATTAAACAATTTATCAGTCTCGCCTTTGCAATTTAGTATTGGATAAGAGGTACCCATACGTTGTGAGTCACTTCAACTGTTTGTGTAGTTTTTAGTTTACATTATTTTTTTTCCAATTCCATGCCATCAAAAGAAGACTCATTAGATATTTATTGAATTAACAAGAGTATAAAAGGTAAATATTATTTCTAATATTTCTTTATTTTATGAAAAACCAATTTTCATTTAAATCTTATCTCTTAACATAAGAAATTTCCCTTATATTATTTGGGGTCTTCTCAGTTTTAAATTTTAGATTATGTAAAATTCGTCATCCGGTTTGATCTCACGGTTCTCGAATAAGTATACTTGAAAAGATAATTCAATTTGAAGAAGCACTTCCAAAAAGAAATAAATTTCAAGTTTCCAAATTAGATTTATCTTATCTTTGTATACAAGATCAAAATTTAATATACAGGGCGTGTGTACCTATTATTCTACCGTGCGTCGTGAGTACACGAGTACTTAACTTAGTAATGAAATAAGAATAGAACTCGAGAGATACTTTACTTGTTTTCTTTATTAATCTTATATAAAGTGAAAATACTGCAATAACAATAATTTGGTAGAATTCATTTTTTGACTGATTTCAAGTCGTTTTCAAATGTGCAAATGTTGTTTAGGTTTAATCAATCTCGGAATTTCTATTTTTGCCTAAAATTATTTTCATACTTTTTTATCTAGAACGCAAATCATAACTGATTGCGTAGAATAATCAATATTTAAGTATAAAATCATGTTCAATAAAAACTGTTGCAACACTGTTGTACTAAAACAATTGCAATATTAAATAGCGATGACGTTCAAAGAAAATTGATAATTATTTCTACAAAAAATAGAAAAATGGAGCCCAGAAATGATTTTATTCGCAACCATCCTCTTATTTCTTTTCTAAATGTTTCGAGATTTGCACTACCGTTTAAAATGACCGCTGAAACCACACGATCTTTTCGGGACCTGTAGCTAGACCAGCGGATGACACCTTTTGAATAAGTCTATGTAAATCTAGAGCCAGAAGTGGAACAATAAAATTTGACTTCTATTTAATCATTAAATTATACTCTGTTCACGATGTTTCTGGGTCATAACAGGCCATGCTTTAATTTTGTTAGGTTGGAAATGTTTTCTTTTTTTATTTTTGAAGATTGTTGCTGCATTTGGCGATGTTGCATGATCAAAAATTTTGCATAAACGTTTAGTACCGATTAGTTTTGTTTTGTTAAAAAGAAATGAAGTTTTCCTTACATTTACAGAGTTACAAAAAAAACAACAGCATGAGGTTAAACCGTCATAAAATCATAACCTTAAAGCACATTAAGCGTCAATAAGATTTTGCAAGCCGAGTTAATAGATAAATACTCAAACTGTCATTCTTCCACAGCCCATATACGACCCAGAAACATCGTGGACGCTGTATAGAAAGTGCTGTAGATGAGCAAAAGTGGATTAAACAAAAAGTCGAGGTAGATTGAGGGCAGATTTTGACTGATATCTACCAACAAGGACAGCGCCATTTAAGACAATTTATATGTTTTCATGTCAAAAATGCAGATATTTTACAGTTCATATGAACTATTAATGCATCTATTGGTAAAAATAAAAATTTCTCTATTTGCTTTATTATTTTCAAGCATACAGGGCGTCCCATAAAAACGTGACACACAAACCTTTTGTTAAATGGAACACCATATAACTTACACCGCTTTTTTTACCAGGCTTATTGCTGATTATAACATCATAGCACTGCAAGGCTTTAAAAAATGACATTTTCGGCGTTATTCAATTGTTTGTTGTAAACTTCTTGATTTGCTTTAGTATAATAATAAACAAACATTTTCTGAACTTCACTTTTGTATTAGGGAACATCAATCTTTGTTCTTTAAAAATTTAATTTTAATCGGATAGCATTATTTATACAGGGAGATCGAGAAACGCACTCCGCAAATAAAAATAAAGGGTACGTTTAACTCAAGGAAGTTTTTGTCCCGTCCGTTATGTACCATCCGTACACTACGAGGTCTGTTCAAAAAGTATCGCGAATTTGGTGTTTTTTCAAAAATTATTTATTTATTCATGAATATCTATTTTGTCCCCTTCAAAGTAATCCCCATCAGATATTATACACTTGTGCCAACGTTTTTTCCAATCCTCGAAGCACTTCAAAAAATCATTTTTTGTGATCTTGTTCAGCTCCTCCTTCGATGCCGTCTTTATCTCCTCAATCGTAGCGTAGCGTCGTCCTTTCATGGGCCTCTTCAGTTTCGGGAACAAGAAAAAGTCACAGGGGGGCAGGTCTGGGGAATACGGTGGCTGCGGCATCATTAGTGTGTTGTTTTTGGCCAAAAATTCGCGCACAAACAACGATGTGTGAGCAGGGGCGTTATCATAGTGCAAAAACCAATTTTTGTTCTTCCACAAATCCGGGCGTTTCTGGCGGATTGCTTCGCGCAAATTGTGCATAACTTGCAAGTAATATTCCTTATTGACCGTTCTACCCCGTGGCAAGAACTCATGATGCACCATGCCCCTGCAATCGAAGAAAACTGTAAGCAAATGTAAGCAAAACCTTCACATTATACCGAACTTGGCGCGCTTTTTTCGGTCTTGGCTCGTGCGGCAGTTTCCATTGGGATGATTGAGCTTTGGTTTCCACGTCATAACCATAAACCCATGATTCGTCACCAGTTATGACCCTCTGGAGCAAATTTGGTTCATCGCGGACAGAGTCCAACAGCTCCTTAGCAATGTTAATGCGATGCTGTTTTTGGTCGAAATTGAGCAATTTTGGTACGAATTTCGCGGCGACCCGTCTCATGCCCAAATCATTGGTAAAAAATCGAATGGCACGAGCCAATCGATATGTTTAGGTCCTCAGCAATTTCTCTAACGGTGATTCGACGATTGGCCAATACTATTTTCTTCACTTCATCAATGTTTTCGTCTTTTGTTGACGTGCTCGGGCGTCCGGCACGCTCTTCGTCGTTCACATCTTCTCGGCCCTCTGAGAACATTTTGTACCACCGATAAACGTTGCTTCGGTCCAAGGTAGCTTCACCATATGCCACAGTCAACATTCGGAATGCGTCCGCGCACTTAATTTTGTTTTTCACACAAAATTTGATACAGATTCTTTGATCCATTTTTTGGAATACGCAAAAATCGAAGACGAGGCAAAACACGTCCAAGCAAAACAGCTATCAAAAATGAACTGAACATTCAAAATGGCCGAACTTGTCGGACATGAGTAGCAACATAACGCCACAAAAAAATCGAAAATCGAATATACGTAACCCGCGGAAATTCAAAATTCGCGATACTTTTTGAACAGATCTCGTATTTCAAAAACCAATAGTCCAATACCAAGAAAAGTTTAGAACTCATAGTAGGGTAAGATTAGTACAGTTTAGATAAAACAAGCGAACGCTCAAAACTCACTACTTTTTGTTTATATAAGTAAAGTGTGATTAAGTAGCATGTTTTGTACATGTTACTTTAAAAATACATGTTAGAAGATGAATTTATTAGCACAAAATATTTATAAAGTCGATAAACTTGAAAGTGTTGTAAAACATGTTCCATCTGGAGCAACTGTCGCTGTCGCCAAGTTATTTGATAGATCAAATGCCAGCGGCATTCACAACGTTTATTTTGATCAGTTCCGCATGTTCTGTATTTTGGTGATGTCTGTTTAATTAACAAAGAATTTTTCAGAAGATTAATCGTCTTGTTGAGTTTTAAATTTTGCCTCTCTCTCCCCAAAAAGAGAAGGAAAGAAAAAATCCGAGGTGACTGGAAAGTTCGCTACTAATCCCGGGCCAGCGCTCACTATACTCTAATCCGGAAGTGACTAAAATTAAATTTGCAGATGATTAGTTAACGATAAAGTACTTGTGCGTCGTGTTTGATATTTAGGACACACTTTGGGTGCTGAATTTTATTTTGAATTGGATTATTAATAATAATTATTATTATTTCAAGAAGTTTCAAATGATAAAGGAGTTTAATGCGAAAAATCACGCGGGTTGTGTTTACAGGCCCATCTCTTTTGAAGTAGGGGAACTTGCGAACAAAACTCTACCTTACCATCATATTAAATCCGGCGAACCTACTTTTTCAAGCGTGCATTTTAATATAAATCTAGAAATTATTTTGAAACACCCTGTATACACGGATGAGAATTTTCGACACAAAACGCATACTTTGATGCTCGTTCCAACGCCTTTTTCAGATTGTATCTAGTTGTCCTCTTTAGATTCCTTTCTGCACAGTAGTTCCATTATCGAGCAATATGGCATGCAGGAGACACAGTTCTTAGATTATACTATACAGAGTGTTCATTTTAAAACTTCCCACCTTGAATAACTCTTTAATTGGTAAAATTATCAAAAATTGCTGAAACGCGTCGATTTTGTTTTGGAGAGGGACATTTAATAACCTATTCTAATCAGTTGGGAAACTTCCACCCTCCCCCACCCCAAAATTCTAAATGGCACTACCCCATGTGTGATATATCATTTTAAAGGGTATAAGATTCTCAATCTTTCACATCAAAGAAAATTAAAATCGGCCCAGCCGTTCGTGAATTAGAGCCAAAAATGTATTTAATTCAATCAATACATTTCTGTCTCTAGTTCACGAACGGCTGGGCCGATTTCGATTTTCTTTGATGTAAAAGATTGAGAATCATATCTTTTAAAATGATATATCACACATAGAGTAGTGCCATTTAAGATTTTTGGGTGGGGATGGTTGGGGGGAGAGAGTAAAAGTTTATCAACTGACTAGAGTAGGTTATTAAATGTCCCCCTCCAAAACAAAATCGATGCGTTTCAGCGATTTTTGATAATTTTACTAATTAAAAAGTTATTCAAGGTAGGAAGTTTTAAAATGATCACCCAGTATATAGTGACGTAGCGAAATATGCCAGATTTATAGCTGGTTTGCCAATCAGCACTACGCATTGTCATCTTTAATGAATCGAATTATTAGCTGGTCGGCGTGTTGTCTAAGAACCGCGTGCACGATCAACTTGATGAGTGTGTCATATTCGCTTGCCATATTATCTCATCCGGATGACTAATAAGCTGTGATTATAAACAAAGCTTTGGTCACATTATCAGCACGGTACTTTTCGGGTTCTATCGAGCAAACAGCAGACGATATTAAAAAATTACTTTTTGGATGTCTACAGGTCTACATCGATTTTCATTTTGAAGTCTTACCAAAAGTTGCAGGCACAAATATTCATTCCCAAAATCAACAAGAATGTTTTACTGAAACGTATGCAAGACTAAGCGTAAACGCCGAGGGATATTAATTTTGTTCATAATCGTTAGCTGTTTCGGTATAGCTAGAATGTATTGATATCAATTTAATTTTTGTTCGTCATTGAGTCTATCCATTAAAATATCAAAAACAATATCAATCAAGGCACTCTACTTAGATAGTGCCCAATTTTTCACTCGTTTGACGTACAGGGGCGTTAGAGTAGATATATTTTGAGATTTAGCGTCCGTCACTGATCGTATCGATCACGGCTCGTTGATGTCATAAAAGGATATACGTATAAAGCCTAAGTAGAGTAAGTAGATAGGTGTCTGAATTTTCAAGTACCTTTTGAAGTGTGATTTTCAAGTAGTCTGTCGCTTGGATTTTACTTGCTATTTTAAGACAGTTCATTGATGTGGAGCTATAAAGGTATGGTTTTCTTTTTATAAAATTTATTTCTTCTTCAGTGTTGTTAGTTATTAATTACTGAACAGCAGTTGGTTGTCTAGGAATATCAAGTATTTCGGGATTGAAGGTAGGAGTGTTGTTTAGATCAAAATTCATAAAAAAACATCTGGGAATGCAAAGCATACCACAACGAACTCCGTTTTGTTACTTTTTTCAGACTTCAGCAGTCATTTTGACCACGTTCCCGAGGTGATATCAAAAAACTAAAAGTACGCGTTTGTCTTATTTTTTGATGTAGAATACGATTCTAAAGTAAAAAAAATTGAAAATTTTCCAATTTTCGGCCGCCATTTTGACCATGTTCCCGAAGGGTTATCAAAAAACGAAGATATCACGTCGTCTTTAGTTTTTGATGTAAAATCCAAATCTGAAGTCAAAATTTCAGAATTTGAGAAAAAATGCGGACATACATACAGAAGACAGACAGACTTCGCAAATTCAGTAACGACTCCTTCGGAGTTCGTTGAAAATATTATTAGTTTACAATATTTGACTTTTGTAAATTTCCAAGCAGTATTACAAAATAGTAGTAAACATCATGTGACCTTTCTTTTTATCAATCATGCCATAATTATTAATCATCGTTACTCAGAAATATGCATTGTTTCTTATCTCAAAGAAATTAAATTCCACATGACGCTTAACAGAATTATTTAAAGAATAATTACACGGAATTTTAATAACACATTTTTAACTGATAACGTTGAAAGGTTCCAAATACCTTTTTAAGTTAGCAGACGATACACACAGAAATACAGCTAGCACAGATTCTTGATGTTTCATTAAAAATCAATGTATGTAATTTAATTAAAGTTAACAGGAAAGTGAAACATAGGAATTGTTGTGAAGTATTATATAGTAATTCGCCACACTTTAAGGTATGTGAAACTTCATTTTTAATTGATGGTTCCATAATCCTGTGTACCTAGTATGTATGTAATTACAATAATAAATGTAATTAATCTATGACAATACATAGTTACTGGCACTAAACTGCTGTCGTGGAGACCTCGACTTTATTATTTATTAATTATAATAAAAAGGATTTACAATTAAAAACCCCATAGGCGTTAAAAACAGTTGATACATACAACTAAGTACATGATATCTAGATGTCAGCTGGCTATTTTCTGCCAGTGCTGATATTTGACAGGAATCTTCAATTATTTTAAAATAACTGTCAAGTAATAAAATTCGTTTTACTCTAAATACAGTTAATATTTCAAATTATATTTTAAGAACACAATATTATAACGACTGTGTGTTTCTGGAAAAATTACTCAATTGTTACGCCCAATCGACGTCTAAAACAAAATGAAATTAATTATAAATCGGATCCACATTACAAACATATCTTTCATATAAGAAAATTGCCTTTTCACATCGGCATTGTTGAACTCGATCTTAAAGTGGTAGTCAGTAAGTGTATTAAGTTCTAGTATCGATTTCTTACCATTTACGGTTTTGATACTAGAGATCGGAGAAAATTAGACTTGCTTGATCAGAAATTGCATTCCTCTTAAATTTTTGTATATTATCTATCTATCACTTTAGTGTTATCTTTTAACTTTCCTTTTATAGCAACATAGTATTGCTCTACAGGACGAAGCTCGGGACAATTGGGTGGACTGGTTTCTTTTGGTACAATATTAACATCATTTTAGGCATACCACTCCAACCTTTCTGCTGTAGTCTGCAGTGGCTAAATCTGACCAAAAGATTGAATCTGCAATATGCTTTCTTATGTATGAAGGGCAACAGACGTCTTTCTAAGCACTCAGTGACGTATATATCCTAATTTATTGTTCCTGTAGTGATAAAAGAGACACTTTTGTCATTGTCATCGAGACTGTGTGTAGTCGCTGCATTTTAGAAAACACTCCTAACTTTTGACCCCGAAGGTTGCGTCACCTTGAAGTGATTTTCAGGCCACATGTGGAACTGGCAGCCAGAAGGGCCAAAGAAAAAGCAGTCAAACTGGCAAGAATCATGCCCAACATCAGGGGCCCAAATAGCAGGAAAAGTGCAGTGCTGTGTGGGGTGCTACACTAAGTCATGCTATACGGGGCCCCTATTTGGAGCAGAGCTTTAGAAATAAAAAAAAATACAGGACTAGAATAGAAAGGGTGCAAAGAGCAGGTTTACTCAGGATGGCGTCGGCGTATCGTATGGGATCTACGGTAGCAGTATAAGTTATAACAGGCACGATCTCGATAGACCTGCTTGTGTTAAAAAGGAGGTATGTGTATGAACATGCGGGTGAAGAGCCACCAGACACAACAGTGGCAGGAGAGGTTACCCATGATAAGGCCCAATGGATAAAGCTACTCATTGGAGATGTAAGGACCTGGATCGCTTGTAAATTTCGGGAAACCGATTATGGGCTGACTCAGCCGCTAACAGGTCACGGATCATTTAGGGCCTACACAAAAAAAATAAATAAGGACCTAGTTGATGAATGCCGATATTGTGGCAAAATCGATACAACGGAGCACACCGCCTTCGAGTGTGAGAGGTGGGGGGAGGGTAAGAGCAAAAACATATCTCCGCTTGGGTCTCCAACTGACACCAGAAAATGTAACTCAGCTCCAAAGGGGATTGGCCACAAGCGGATAATATGATCAGAAGAATTATGACATCAAAAGAAACGGAAGAAAGGCGCTATTAAACAGGGGCAAGCGAAAGAACTTGAGCTGCGAGAGGTGAACAGTGATTAATAAACTGCGACAAGTGAATAGTGGTAAAATGAAAAGAGTTCAGTGCTAGGTGAATATCAGTTGGCCAGTTGCACGTGATATGCTAATTTATAGCGGTACTGCGTGCAAAAAACGTGACGAACAAAGCGGTTTTTAGTGAGTAGAAGTCTCACACGCATACATGTACAGGCATGTGGTCTCCATGAAGATTTTCCCCTTAAAAAAAGGTTAGGTTAGGTTAGATTAAAAATCCATGGAAACTCAAAAGCGCCGGTGGCGTAATGCCAAATCGTTGAAATTGCTCATAACTTTTAACCCCGATGGTTGCGCCATATGAAAGAGATTTCGTTGTAATCCTCTTTGTCACGTCCGATCGATCGATACTCCGCGAGGTGCGGGTCTACAGAGCTCTAATAAGCAAAAATAAAATATCAAAATATACAGGGTGTTCCATTTGGAAGAAGCCGGTAGAATTATGTTTTACGTTTCTCGATCACTCTGTTAAAATCTCAATAGGCATTTCTAAAGATTAAGGTTTGGAGGATTTGAGAGCAAAACATTTATTTATCATCTATACCAAGGCAATTCGTTAATTAACAAGAAATAATTGAATAAAGCCACCTATGATGCTATTTGCAGTAATCAGCAGTCGATAAAAAAGCAAAAGGTAGCATAATGTATAGTAGGCTGTTTAGCTGTTATACCTAAAAGAATTCCGGGTTTATTTGTAACTCTTTCATCAAACACCATAATAGTTGTATGCAACTTTTTCTAGTAACATTTGCCGATATTTTTACAAATAACGATTCTATTCTCCGATCACGGATCATTGAAACACTCTGTATAATGAGGATTTGATCTTTGCAGACTTAAGAATTTTTTTATTTTTATGTTCAACACAAAACAATCATAGGCATGGCGTACGCTTTGAAAAATCGTTTTGCTGACTTCCATTTTCTCGTTAAGCTATACTATGTTAAGTTATGCGAGATATCAATAAACAAGAAAAGAAAAGTTCTTGCAAGTGAGCCAATCAAAATGGTCGTTTTGCTTAGGAAACTATAATGCGATGACGTCACAAGTGGCAAATTGTAAGTAGCTCCAAAATTTCAAGTACACGGAATAGAAATAAATTATACAGATTAAGGAAATCTATAAAAATAAATTATCAATAACATATTGGTAACTAAAAGATTTGAATAGCACGTCATGGCAAGATCATTTAAAATCTTTCAATATTGGCACATGATGTCGGCTATGTAACGTCCATGTTTATCCAAATTCAATTTAATTACTCTTGGAAATATACATACAATGAAGAATCGATGTAAAAGAATGTTCATACAATGTTTGTTTTTATTTATCTTTTTTTCGTATTGTGTCATGTCGAGATCAAACGCTATATCAATAAAACTTCTCATAAGCGAACGTTAGGTCTCGATTAGTTTTTTTTTCTAATTTGGGGCGTAGTGTCCGCTTATGCGAGGATTCACTGTACATATCTCTTTCTGTATGTACAAGAATAAAGGTAGCGTTTTACATAAATGACAGTCACTAATGCAAAGCATAATAATTAAGTCTACCACACCCAATATACCTTACAATTATGGTCACCTCACCTGGTTGATACCTACATTGTAGGTTTACAGATCTGGGGCTACTAGTTTCTTATTTATTTGTAATAATAGCTAAATAATTTAAAAAACAAAATTGTACCTGCAAAATGAAATAAAGACAAGGTTTATCATTATCATGTTTTTAAAGTGCACTCACGGATAAAATCTCGATTAGAAGCAATTGAAAGGTAAAAAAGGTTAACCACCAGAAAAAATCAACGTCCTTCACCTACATAAAACTACAAAAAAATTGTTTACTGTAAAATGTATCATTGCTTTAGAACAAAACGTAATAAACGTAGCGTAATATTTGACATATATCAGATTTCATATTATCTCATACAAGGAAATACAATATCAATCTGTTTTCCTTTTTTCTTATTTGTTTTAAGTAAATTAACTATAGGATATGCTCTAGGTTTTTATAGTAGTAGTTTGGGAACGATAGATAAAAAATTACGCATTATTACGTTTTATTGCGTTCCTACATCAACTCAACGGTACTTACTATGAGTCAGCAGCAGGAATAACTGATGACCATAACGATCGAATATAAATGAACAGTAATTTAATTAAAATTTTCATCAATGAAATAATAGTATCTTTACGTTTAACTACTGGTTGACAATAACAATTAGTTCCGGAAAAGATTAGTAGTATCCAATATATACAAAAGCAAATAGTTATAGAGCCCAACGAAATTTATATCTTTTTAAGATCTCCAGCAGCCAATTCTTCAAGACCTCAACCAATAACATTATAAAATCATTTACCTTTACAGTGACGGTTCGTTTGATCCACGAACTATTTGAATGAATCATTCCGACCAATTAACCTGAAGATGATAAATTGCTGATATTTACTATACTATAATTAGTAATAAGCAAACAACTTCGGGGCCTTTTCTGCATCGATATGGAGCTAGAATTTTAATCATAGGATTATTTATCGAATTGGATTGCAAGGCTATTAAAGCTTTATGGAGATAAATGCAAAAAATAAACGTTGCACTTCTTGCACAAGCTGTTTATTACGTTTTACGTTATTTACAATTTATTGCAGGGCTGTGAAGCATGACTCTATCATCAATTTTCTGCCAAGAATGTCAAGTTTTGATATATGAGTCTAGATTTAATTTTTTGTATGATTTTTATTATACAAGTGACCTCGAAAGACAATGATAGAATTCTTATTTTGATTTACACAAATTGAGGTTACTCTAGGTACTGTAGGTATCACACCTAAAATAATCCTCGCCTTTTAGATTTTTCAAGGAGTAGTTAGTTACCTTGTAATTAAAATAATTTTCCCGGTGAATTTCCATTATGTACGTCGATGTATAAGTATGTCAAGCCTGGAAAATTTTTGGAAGATTCTGGTTTCTTCACAAAAAATATTGTTATTCACGTCACATTAAAATAGAATAAGAATCCTTTCACTCGAAATTCCTCGTAACATATGAGATATGACTTAAAATAACACATGATTTGATTTTTTTATTTTAGTATTTCGATCAGTTAGGATTCCTCTAGAAAAAAACTATTTCTTACACCCCTCGTAGTGACCTATGAATATAATTTTTGTTTTTAAATTAGAAACAAAAGAAATGAGATATTCGTTTGTGATTGATTATTTGAATAGGTACCGCATATTTTTAGCAAATTGTTAGAATAGCAAAAAATCTCCTTTTGAGTAGGCATTTCACTAAAAAAATATTGATATAAAATAAAAACAGACACTGGAACGATCCACTATGTCTATAACCTTACTCAACATGTCAATGTCATCTAATGACGTCTGGGTTAAAATTTGAAAATATTCACTTTCTTATTTTTCCAAACTTACATATTATTCATTCACTTAGAAATATTTTATTTAAAAATGCGTATCAAACTAAATCAATTTCATCCAAATAATGAAATTCTTGAAGATTTGAAATTTCAACAAACATCAATTAAATTATCTATGTATTTCGTAATTCGACTATTTTTAGCAATTCTGATCGTTTTGGTAGGAGTTGAATAGTGAATGTACTATGCAATTCTGAATTACGTCATTCCTTATTAACAAAAATGCAATCCTTTGTTTGTTTTCAAATATTGATTTTTATCGTATTTCCTCTTTCACACATCAAAAAAATACAAAAAATTATAAATTAATAAAATGAACTTACCTAAACCCATTTGTTTAAATATAGCTTCCGCATCGGTAATCGCAGGTTTCGGTTTCGTTTCAATAACAGGTTTTGGGGTTGGTTTCACGTCGGCTTTAATTTCCTTTTTAGGTTCTACAAATTTTTCTTTTTTCAGCTCTACAAATTTTTCTTCTTTTTTCGGTTCTACAATTTTTTCTTCTTTTTTCACCTCTATGATTTTCTCTTCTTTCTTAGGTTCTATGATAATGTCCTCTTTTTTAAATTCGACAAATTTCTCTTCTATCTTGGGTTCTGAAATTTTTTCTTTAATCGGTTCTGGGATAAGTGGGACAGAAGGGGTGATTTTAGGTGCTGGAATTAGAGGTTCTTGGGGTGCAGACGGTTTCATAATTTCTTTAACAGGAGAAGGTTGTTTTTCAAATACGCTCTTTGTTGGAAGCTCTGGTTCTTTTACGTCCTTGTATTCCTTGAACGGATCGAAGTCATCCTTGAAAGCATCTTGAAAATCTTTAACAGGGTGTGAGGAAGCGAATGGATCGGGAATATCCTGTTTCACAGGAATATTAAATCTTTTCTTGTTATCTTCCGGTTCCGGTTCGTTGTAAGAATAACGATCTAAGAAATCGTCATTAGAGCTTATCTTTGAAGGGACAAAAGAAATTTTCTCACGTTCTGTATCCATGAAATTCTGTGTAGCAGCTTTTACCCCATCTAATTTAGCTTTCATCTCTTCTTGTGAGGGTGATATTTCATGGGATGGAACTGGGGGAGCAGCGGTTAACTCACTTAAGAATTTATCCAGCTTGTCCTCTGTTTCTTTTTTATCTACAACGATCGTATCACCCATATGCAGTAAATTCGAATCCATTTCTCGGTTTGGTTTGGGTGGATTATCGAACAAACCAGGTTCTTTTTTAAACGGGTCGAATACGTCGTTGACAATACTGCTGGCTGCTTTTTCAGCCGACTCCAACCCCTTATCGATTTCCCCTAGCAAGTCACGTGCTGCTGTACTCACTTCTGTCGCTCCCTCTTTTATTGCTTCTTGTAGGGGTGAGCTGTCTAGCCCTAAATGTTCGAAGTCGTCCAAGGAATCCTTTTCACGACGAAGTGGAAGATCTGCCGGGGAGTGGCTGCTCGGTGGTTCTACACCGGCTTCTTTTACGTTGAGATCTTTCAAGTCTTTACTATCCATAATCACAGTCCGTTGCTTTGTATAAAAAAGTTATAAATGCACTGGGAATTTTCAGAGTATTCTTGAGCTCCCTAACCGGTACTGTTGTCAAACGTCAAACTGAAAAGTAGAACTTTTTGTAGGCACCGCCGGCACCATCAAATGTTTTGTTGCAGATGTCTTAAGGGGAATTTAGAGTTTTCGTGTTACTATTGGTTCGTCTATCCCTCCGATGCCCCTTCCCATATCATCTAGTGAGTCATTCTGCGTTTCGCTGCGTTTAACTGCACTGGAGAAATTGCGCAGGTGCAGATGTACTTGCAAACTTATACGTTGTAAGCGCATGCGATTGTATAAGCCTGGAGGTATCTTTCAAATTTGGAATGTCATTACTACAATCAATTATTCTTAATTATTGTTCATTGTATGTCAATGTCTTTTATATACATTATGTCTTGATAGTATTCTTTCATTAATCACAGTTTTATATCATCTTTTCTAGCCAAGAGAAGTCAAGAAACGCCCATAAAACAAAAAGCAAATTTCGCGCGAAGTTACATCACGCGACCGGCCTACGCCAACGATACGAAAATTGAATCCACCTGTGCCAGCGCAAGCGCTTCTTTGTAGGTTAGAATGGCCACGAGAATGAATCAGGGTGCGGGAGATGCCTCTGTTACAACAGAATTATTAACTGGGATAAACTTTGAAAATGTGAAAAACGAAAGACATAGTAAAAATGGATATTCGAAAATGTATCCAAACGGTTACACCGTAAGTACTTACAGCTTTTATACACAATTAAGTTGTCATTGCTGAGATATTTAAAACTTAATTAAAACCTCCGTTCTAATTAGCACCGCAGATTTATTAAAGACTTTTATTTTTTATTACAGAAATATGTAGACGGAACAAATTGTTACAAACGAGGAAAATCTTATCTTAATGGCCATACTCTAGTAAGTTACTTAAAATCATTTCCTGTGTGACAATAGTATATGTATGTTTTTTTATTTATAGACCTCATCATCCGACGAAGAACATCATAATCTTAAAGACAAATATGTAAATCGAACCTCAGATAATGTAAGTATCATTCATTTATAATGATATTTTTCAATTAGTTGAGTCAGAGGAATGTACTTTTTATATTCAGAGCTGGGCATTCAATTGATTAAAAGTTTAGTGAATTGATTTTATTGGAATTATTTATTAATCATCTTATAGTTTTCCCAGACTTAAATACAGACACCATCTGATAAAAAAATTCTGATAGCTGCTTTATGTGTATTATCTGTAAAGTTGTGTCATTTACATCACGCTATTATAATACCACACAAATTCTGCTTACATCTGGTTTTTTTTGCTGATAATGAGAATTTTGCTGTACAATTGTTTTACCTTAACAGGTTTTTTGTATTTTTCAAAATAATAATTTTTTTTATCTATGTTTATGTAATTGTTAAATCATAAATATTTATAAAAACATTTGCTCCTTTCTAAACTATGGGAAATGTTAAGAAATTTGTCGAGTTCTAATTATCTAATATGCTATGAGGTTAAGTTTAAGGTTAAATGGGTATGCAGGCATTTTTAAAAGAATGTAAGTGTAACTTGTCACAGTTAAAACAGTTTTTATAGTTAACAGTTAGGAATACTAGAATAAGAAACAAGAATAAACAAAAGTTGACAGAAGTCTATAGGAAAAATGCCTGATGTGTATTGAGTGGATTCTGTTTCTCGAGAGCAGAACTATTCTGTGTTCAAAATTTTCAATTTTTTTTATTTAATGTGCTATCATGGGTACTGAGAGGGAAATGAAAATCTTGGACATAGAATAGTTCTGCTTTCAAGTGACAAAATGTACAAGAATAAATCTTATTCATGAATAAAACACAAGTTTTTTCTGCCTGCTCATAATTGCATTGAAAGGGGGAAAAACTAATTTTTGAGAAAAGTAGGTTACACTGATTATGTATTACTATAAAAAGAATTCATGTTGCTGTTTTGGAATTTTCATTGTCAGGAGACAGAAGTACAGGGTGGGTCAAATTGGTTATCCTTATGTGATACCACAGTATGTGACTTAGCGAAACTGGTTTTTGTGATCACATTTGATTTGATTTCGGGATAGTAGTCTATGGTCATGAAAACTGTTTTTCACTGTCATCAGTACTAAGCTAGATATGTGATATTGGAAAAGAACAACCAATTTGATCTATTCTGTACAGGGTGATTCAAATTCGAGCTTAAGCATGGGGATCTTGCTTATTATGTAAGAGCTAGAGCATAGGTTTAAATTTGACACTTTTGTTAAATTTATGCTGATTAATAATCCAAGAAGCCTGAGCTAACTTTTTTTGTTTTAGACTTATGATCAAAAGAGGGAAAATGATGGGGTATTTTTTGCTTCTAACTTCTTTATTATTGGGAATTTTGAAAATATAATAAAACATACTAAGGTAGTTTTTTTGTTAATAATATCCTCAGATTGTCAAAATTGTCAACTGACATTTTGGTTTCAGGTTCATTTTTTCTTATAGATGCCACATTTGATATTTATATTACTTAACAGTATAATATTACACTGATTTCAACAATATAGGGCAGTTCATGGCTAACTTGATTTACAAGAAAAATACAAAATAAAGTCGGCAAACGGTTATAGTAAATCAAGTATGCCATTTTTTTATTCATAACTCGTGTGTAAAGTTAGAAGACTTTAAAGTGAAGGTTTATAATTGAACTACTTAGGTTTCTAACTTCTTAAGGAAGCAACTTTGCTTATTGCAAATTGGACTCGATTTATTTCGACTCACTTTTAAACATTGGCTCATTACTTTCCAGACATCCTATTATACTATATATTTACCATACTATCAAACAGTTTACTGAGTGTTCAACCTAACAAAAGGAAGGAAGTGTTCAACCTATAAAAAGGACTCGTCGAGCAACAGTCACTGGAAAAAATAATTAAATTGCTGCAATGGCTCATAATCTTCATGTCAGTATGCGATAAATAACTCACGGTTCCGGACTGTCCCAGAGCAGTGTTTTGAGAATTCTAAAGCATCATAAATATCTTCCTTATCTGTGTTTTTGCACCAAGATCTTCATGGCGATGATTTCCAAAATTGAGTAACATTCTGTGAGTGAGCATGTGAACAAATAAGAAGAAACCTGAATTTCTATCATTAGGCATTGTTCTCTGATGAGTCGTTTTTCACAAATCACAGAGTGGTTAATCGACATAACATGCATTACTGGAGTGTTGTCAAGTTGAACATCAGTGTTCTTAGACTGTCAACTGTGGTGTGGAATAATTGATGACAAACTCATCGGCCCCTATATCACTGAAGGCAATTTGAATAGTCAAATGTACCAAGACATTCTGGAAAATGAACTGCCAATATTACTTGAAGACCTAAGCTTAGCAGTGCGATTGTCCAGCACATTATTTGGCAGTAGCATGTAAAGTACTTAATCGTGATTTCAATGGTTGCTGAATCAGTAGAGCTGGTCTGACAAATTGGCCTGCTAGATCACCAGATCCGAATTTGCCAGATTTCTTTTTGTGGATCTACCTAAAAGATAAAGTATATCAACTTGTGAGAACATGATTGAGCAAATCAGGAATTCTTGTGCCCAAATTGAAGCAGACACACTTTGTGTACAGTCATTTGAAAAGAGGATCAATAAATGCATTGAAGTTGAAGGTCATCATTTTGAGTACTTAATTTAATTGAAAGGTGAGTGATGAAAATCCCAGGTAATCGTTTTTATTATTTCCATAGGAAAAGAGAAACTGAAAAATTTCAGATTTTTGCTAATAACTCAAAAACAAAAGATGAACACTAAATTTTTTTTCACCAATGCTCTATCACTTATAATAACTGAGATATCCCATAAATATATTGAAAATGGGACACGCTGTACGCAGGATTCAGTTACAATAAATTACCAAGCAATTCTACATAAAATATAAAAACTTGAAAACAAAAAAAATTAGTTTCAAATCAGTATGTGTAGCACTTGTATAATAGTGTAGTATTTTTCTATGCCTGTGTCCAAAAACTATTAAAAATGGCTGCTTTTGATGCAGGCATAGAAAAAATAAAATTTTCCCTAACTAGTTACATAAGCTATTAATGATACCACAATTTTAGGTGAAAACAAAGCTGAATACTAACTATATTTAGTTTTCTAATGACCTTGACACAATAATTTTTAATTGAAAAAGATTCAATACAAATTAACCAACTCTTGCAGGGCAAATTATAACAGCAGAAGGCATAAAACCAGTTAAAATGTATTCAGGCAGATTTAATTATTAAAAATTCAAAAACAAAACAAACGTTATTAAGAATTTTAGGAATATTGAAGTTCTTTTTTAAATTAATTCAAAAATGTATGTGATTTAACATTTATGAAAATTTAACAACGCATTAGAATTGAATAACCTGCAAGTTTTTACAAACTTATTTTAAAAATCAATGATCGTGATAAATTAACAATAATACAATACAGCGTGTCAGCGCATGCCTGGATCGAATTTACAATAGGATTAAGTATTTATAATGGATAAAGAACGTGAACATATGAAAAAAAATGTTGCATTTGTCACAAAACTTCCATAATATTAATAAAAAAAACAACCAAACTTGATAAAAAATCGTATTAACTTTTTTGAAACCTATTGGAGGAAACTTTTCTGTTTTTGAATGAAAACCATTTTTATCAAAAAGTTTTTAAAGCAACAGCAAATCTAACCTGTCATACAGGCACTCTTGATATCTGTTACTTAAAATTGTCAGAAGATTCTTGAAATAACTAAAATTTTATTGTTTTCTAAAATATGCTTTAAGAAAATTGCCAAAGAAAGATGGGAACCAACAAGCCATAAAAAGTGTTAAATAACAATGTTGAATGTAACACTCCAATAGTAAACGATGTACGTTTTGGTTTTTAGGTTGACTACTCACTTGTGTTGTAATTTCTGTTATGCTACTATTATAACATGTTTACATTTTAAGATCGATTCCTGGAAAATGTTCTAGAATCCTAAGTTTATTTAGCTTTTTAAATTTGAAATATAACTTTGTGCTAATTGCTGTATTATTTACTTTACTTTATGTAAACATAAATGAGCTGGGTTGCTAATTGAGTTGCCTACAAAATTAAACTTTAAAAACACCTAACAAAATATTTTTGTTAAACAACTAGTAAGGAACAGTCCATTTAAAATTTGGCAGGATAATTCTTGGTCTAGTAGCCTTGTTTGCAGTTCGATTGTAAAACAATTTTGTCACTTGTTAACTGTCATTGCAATGTTAATTTAGCAATTAACCACCTCAAAATAATTTACTCTTGGAGAAAGTTTAAGATGAATGAAAAAAGCGAAGGCTTTTAATTTTGAACAAATATTTAGAAAATTGCAATATTTCTCAAGTCTGGCTCGCAAAAAGTTTAAAAATCCCACGTTTGACGATACAAAATGTAATAAGTAATTATAAAAAACGTTTGTCAGTAGAAAGAAAAATTGGTTCAGGTGGAAACAGGAAAGCTGATACAAGAAGAGAGAAAAATATAATTAAGCAATTTCAGAAAAACCCAACCATATCAGAAAGGACTGTTGCTGTGGTAGCTGGTACACCAAAAAGCACAATTCATCGAATTAAAATGAAAAATGCTCTAAAGTCATACAAAGTACAAAAAGTTCCAAACAGGGATCCTACTAAGCAAAAAGCTGCCAAAACCAGCCAGAAAATTATATGACAATTTTCTAACAAAATTTGATTCCTGCGCCATGGATGATGAAACCTACTACGTTGCAGATTTCAGTCAGATCCCAGGGCAAGAGAATTACGTTGCTGATCAAAGAGGAAATGTAGATTCTAAATGTAAACATAAGAAGATTACCAAATATTCAAAAAAATACCTGATTTGGCAGGCTATCTGCAGCTACGACTTGAAAAGTGAAGAATTTATAAGGACTGGTTCAATTAACACCGAAATTTATGTGCAAGAATGTCTAAAAAAGAGACTAAAGCCCTTTTTAGACTTGTCATAGAGTTTCTGCTTTCTTTTGGCCGAACTTAGCTTCGTGGCACTACAGTTGTGGTGCAAAAGAATTTTATGAAGAAAACAACATTCAAATTGTTCCTAAAGCTATGAATCCACCAAATTGCCCCGAGTTGCGCCCTATAGAGAGGTATTGGGTCCAAACCAAAAGAAAACTGAGAAATACAAAATTTAACATTTCGGACATGCGACAATTTAGAATAAAATGGAGACAGACATCTAGAAGTATGAATGAGGATGTATAAAAGCTTATGTTGGGAATCAAGAAAAAACCTCAGTTATTTTATAGTTCTTAAAATCTTTCTTAAATAATTTGGCATTATTTTGTAAGTTAGAAAGTGTATTAAAAGAATAAATAAAAATTTAATTCATTTACGTTTTTTTCTGTTTTTTTTGTAACAATTTAATCTGCCAGATTTTAAACGGACAATTCCTTATAATTGATTTTCAGAAAAAGGGAATTACGTCATCAATTTTACATAAAAAAATTGATTTTTGTGAATCAATTCAACTTTTAATTGATTGTAAAATTTAAACAATTTTTAGCATTGCAGGTGGGAAACTAATATTCATCATGAAGAGTAGAAAGAAGGGGGTATCAGGGTATTTGGCACTCAATATAAAAACAATATATCCTAAGTTTTTTAATTTCTATGAAGATAAGAGTGTAGATGCAATTTGTTCTAAGTGTAACCTCACCTACTTGATTTTGATTTAGTTGAATAATCTGCTTTGAATGCTTTTCAGTATTAGTACTAGTTATTCTTTTGTTCCCAAAATATATCAAATGAAAATCGTAGCGTGCTATGATTGATTATGATGTTAAATGAGCATTATTTATCTGTTTTCTCTAAATAAATACTTCCTGTTAGGAAGATGTTTGTAGCAAATTTTAGAATAGTAAATATCTAACATTCTAACTACTTATCAATGAATTGTTTAGTTACATAATGCTTTTGTTATAAGTTGGACACTGTGTCACTTGAAAATGTGATCATTATGGTGCTAACCAAGTGAACTGCTCATAGTCTTACGCTCTTGAATATTAAAATGTTTTATTTCTAAGTTACTCCTTTGAATAAAAATCGAGTTGGTTACTTATCTTTATTTATTGTGTTGTTCTTGAAAGTAGACAACTTTTTCCAATTTTAACTGACTTTGTGTCTTTTACAGTTTATAAGAACCTAATGGTGGGAAAACTATAAATTATGATTATTAGAATAATAACAATAATAATATTATCTAAAAATGTACTAAACTACATATACTTGGTGTTTCAAGTGGTATGGTCGATACGTTGGGAACTTGAGAAAAAAAGTACAAATACATGGTTCTGAATTATTATACAACTTCCTAAACCATGTCATACAGGCCTATTAGTAGTATTTTACCTCAGTAGCACTTGTATATTCCACATCAATAAACTGTCTTCTAGTTTATTTTGCATTGCATGACACGGTTCAAGTAGCTGCTTACTCATCTGGTAAATGACAAGTAAGAGTTGCATCAGATTAAACAGTTGTATTTCTGTAACAATTCAGAATTAGATGCATATTCATATAAAACTTTTTTTTTTTCAAAATTATGTCTTCTGAAGTATTATTATTGACCATTCTTTCAGAAACATCCTGTACTTAAATATCCTTTAAAAAGCTTTAGCCAACATAACAGTTTTTATTTTTAATGTAGATACATATTCTTACAGACACTACGGAAAGACGCAAAGAAGGAACGTGTTTTTAAAGAATCATTTGAACAGCCCAGTATTCTAACAGCATTACTTACTCACTTGGGTTTTTATATCTTGATGTTTCTGGGTTATTTAAGTCAAGCTTTCTTTCCACCAAAAATTGCCCAAGAGAAAAATCGTGATGGATATCCACCACTTTATGATAGATTTGCCAGTTTTTATTCTAGATATGTGTACAGACGTGTTCGTGATTGTTGGAATTATCCTATTTGTAGTGTACCTGGTGCTGAAGTTATTCTTAAAGAACGTGTCACAAAGGATAATGGATGGACTTTTGAGTAATGCTTGTTATTACTTGTTATTATTAATAATCAAAACTGAATGTAATACGTTTTAGATTCACAGGAAATAAAAGAAAATGTCTCAATCTTGGTTCGTATAATTATTTAGGATTTGCAGAGCCTTCAGGGCCATGTGCCGAATTTGCTATTGAGGCACTTCATAAATATGGAGTTTCAACTGGTGCAACTCGTCAGCAATACGGAACTTGTGAGCTCCATGTCGAATTAGAAAAATTAACTGCTGAATTCTTGGGTGTTGAGGATGCAATTACATTTGGAATGGGTTTTGCAACAAATGCCTTAAATATACCTACACTATTATCACCTGGATGTTTAGTTATAAGTGACGAAAAAAATCATGCATCTTTAATTTTGGGAATAAGATTATCAGGTGCCACCGTAAAGGTGTTTCATCATAATGGTAGGTGTAAAAACATTTTACATCTTATTTACAATGTACATATTTAACGTAGTTTTCCTGTTTCCTCTCATGTACCTTTTGCTTTACCACAAGTTTGTTTTTTAACAATTTCTCCTGATTTCATGCATTGAAAGAAACTATATCCATACTGCTTATCCATATATGTTTTATTTTTCTAATAGATGAAAAGAAATTAATTGAAATTGTATTATGTATTTATTTTTAAATTAAAGTCTTGTAGTAGCACTTATTGTTAACAGAAATGGTTAAAACTTATCCGAAACAAGCCTGAGTTTCCAACCTTCAGCCACACAGATTTTTATTTGGGTGGGTATATCACACAATACTTCATCATTTCTTTATTCTATTTAGTTTAGGTAACTAAATCACACTCATTTAACCTGCGCTTTAACATCCTGCGTTCTCTTTAAAGCGAATCCCAAAATTTGCACTTTGATTTGTAGATTTTATCTACAGAAGATTTCAAGTTATCTCTCTCTTCAGATGTAAAACATTTAGAAAAATTACTAAGGGACCAAATATATTATGGACAACCAAATCAACCAAAGGGAGAGTATAAGCCATGGAAGAAGATTCTCATAGTTGTAGAAGGTGTTTACAGTATGGAAGGCACTATAGTTAGATTACCGGAAATTATTGCACTTAAGAAAAAGTACAAAGCTTATTTATATTTGGATGAAGCTCACAGTATTGGTGCTATAGGAAAGAATGGTAGAGGTGTAATCGATTATTTTAATTGTGATCCAAAAGATGTGGACATCTTGATGGGCACTTTTACAAAAAGTTTTGGATCTGCTGGCGGCTACATTGCAGGCTCAAAAGTAATAAATTGATCAATTACATTTTGAAAATATCAAATGCAAATTTATTTGTCTTTGTTATAGCAATTAATAACGTATTTGAGACAACAAAGTTATGCTTCAAAATATGCTTGTGCCATGTCGCCACCTGTTGCAGCTCAAATAATAGCTGTATTAAAAATATTAATGGGAAAAGATGGTACGGACACAGGACGCAAAAGAATCGAAACTTTAGCAAGAAATACACGTTATTTTAGACGCAGGCTAGCTCAGATTGGTGTTATTACTTATGGAAATGAAGATTCACCTGTTGTGCCCATTTTAGCTTACCTTTATTCTAAGATTGCGTAAGTTACTTTTATTAATTCTTAGCAGAAATCTAATTGTTATTGCTAATATCTTTGTTATCTATTTGTAGTTATTTAAACTGATTGTTAAATTTGCATCTGGAAAGTTTTCTGTTCTGCTTAAATAAGTTTTATTTGGTAAAAAAAATATTATTTTACTTGGGAATTTTAACAAGGCATTTAGAAAGTGGTTCATTTGCTAAAAATCCATTTAATTCCTGTTTTTAGCTTATTGTGTAAATTCAGTCTTTTCTCACTCTTCAGTGCTTTAATAGTAAGATTTACCACTTTATATAAATTATGATAATTTATAGCATGCTTTATTGTTTAAATTAATTATATTTGGAGGTTGAAAAAAAGAAAGTGTAAAGGTATTACCATTTTATATTCACAGTTAGAAATGCACTTGACCTGCATTTCATCATTTTTTATATGCAACAGAAACGTGTTGCACTTTCTAAAATAAAAATTGTTACTAATGACTACCTTAATTTCCCAATTAGGTGAATTTTAAAGCAAACAAAAGAAATTCTTAATTAGAAACAAATAAAAACATTTTTTCAACTGAATTTTTATAGTAATAATAATAAATGTAAATTCAAAGTGAATCATAAGCTGTGATTGCTGTCTGCTTTTATAACCAAATCAGTTCACATCTGGAGCATATTAAGATGCTAAAGTCAGGGATTTTGGAGACTTAAGTGTTGTAATGCACTGATCTTATTCTTGATATTCCTGTTTTCCTTATGTTCAGGAAGCTTTTAAGAAATTTACTCAAGTCGTATGAAAAAATTAATTTTAGGCTCTAATAGCTGTAGTATAATAAAGAAGTGATGAAAGTGATTGGTAGATTATCAAGATATGTTAGAAAAGAATGCTAGGGACTGGAACAAGATAATTCTTTAGAGTTCTTTCTTTTTAATGAAAAAATGTTACAACACACAAATGAAGAACTAAAAGTGTAAATCGAGTTTTGATGAAAAATTGATTTATCTTGAGAGTTATTTTTACATTTACAAAATAAAACAAATAGTAAACTCAAAATTTTTGTGATTGCAACTCAATCACCAGAATTAATATGTATTGTTAAAATATCTTGTCAAGTGTTCAATAACGTACCATTTTACTGTCAAGCCTACACTGCCTTTATTTGGATAAATGGTCTTTGTTAAGTCAGGTAGTGTCATGAAACTCTAACTCTGTAAGGAATACTATACAAGACATTTCCTGTTCAAGTTGAATTTTAAAAATTGTTAGTATTTTTACTAATCAGGCTATTTTCTTTTGAACAAAATCTGAAGACACTTATAAGGTATGCAAACTAAAAATCCACACTATTTTTAGTAATTATTTTATTGAAACAGTAATAGCCAAAGTTATTCAAAATTTATTATAAGTAACATATTTAATTAATGGCATGTACTGCTGTACTAATTCTCTTACAAAAAGTTTGAAAAAGTCCTTTAAAACAATTTCTCTGAAACTTCAGAAGTTTAGTTTGTATTCCCTGCACGAGCAGCATTTCAGTTAATGCTGGTCAATCCTCTATATTTTTGTTTTGAGTGGCTGTAAAACCTTTCTACAGGACAAAGCTGAGGCATATTTTATATTCATTTCTTCAAGCTTCTTCTTTATGTTGACTGTAAACCGACCTAAAGTCAACATTTTCTAATGGTGCAAATTGATGTTCCTGTGTTCAGGTGTAGATTTTAGAGCATCAATCTTACTAAAATGTTTTATATTGCTCTCTTAAAATTTTGGTAACGGTTTGATATAGCTACCCCTAGGATTTAACTTCTGCAGGAAGAATTCAACCCTACCAATGCATGTATATCCATTCAGAGAATCAAAAGACACCTACGGAAGGCCTCTCTGACGCCAAACACTTAGAAATTTTTTAAAAAACTTTGAAAATTAACGAATTTGACACTTCACAAGCACACCGACTGCCACGACACCATAATATTGTGGCGGCGTTTCTATTACTCCTCGACAGTGTACCAACCGACAGTACCACAATCCAATTTCCCTAAATTGTCTGAAGGACATTGACCCCGTGCAAGCATGAATGAATTCATTCATTCAATTTGGCCCCCCCACAAGATTCGGGTGGAATTCTTAAAAAATGAATGTTTAACTGCTTCTAACCTAACCATCCCCTCGCTTCGGCTGCCTTGCAAGTTTAGTGTGGAATTCTTATACGCCGGTCATGTTGCAGTAGGGGGTTGGTAGTGTTGCCAACTTCATTGTTTCTATTGTGCAACATAACCTCAAATGTGCTTAAAAATCGTGTTTGTTTTTCGTCGGTTTCACCAAGATTGGATTAATTTTCTTTACTTCTGGCCACCTAATTGTGTCCTGTGAGTAATTTTCTACCTGCTGATACCAAAAGCTTGCTCTCAAAACGGCGTTTTCCTAAGGGTAGCTATATCGAACAATTATCAAAATTTTTGATATTGTCCTATCCAAAGCATTTAAGTTTTTGCGCTTCTAACCATTATACCACCATTTCTGTTTGAAAGTTTCACAATTCGATCAATTTGTCGATTATTTTCTTATTGTCTTTTCAGTTCCTGTTTTTCTTTCAACTATAAACATTCTTTCTTTATGCTTTTCCATAATCTATAAACTGTTCTTTTTTACGGATTCTAAAACATTTCAATTTTTGGCAGCTCAATGGGCAACTAATTTGATGTTCTTTTTCATTCAATTTTAAAATAGGTTATTCATGTTTCCTCTTATATTAACCTTGACATTTTCTAGACACTTTTAGATCCACACAAAAAAGACTAAATTGTACAGATTGATTTGTCACTTTGACAATTATTAAGTTTAACAATCAAGTATCTTTTGTCAAAAATAGAATGATAATAATAGTACAGGATATCTTCACACGCATAAATTTTTCAACTTTAAACCCTGGCAACCAGGATTCTTGAACGGTTTTTTGCAGGCAACCTTATATCATCGTGTTCGCAATAAAATTATCTTTATTATTATATCTAGATTAGTGAAGGTACTACTTTCGATTCACCTGTTTAAACTTGGCAACCCAATAGTTGTGAAGAGAAAAAGGTAGGCAACCTAACGTTGGCATATTCTACAGGATTCATACTTTCGATTGGCATTTAATTTGTTGCTCAAGCAAATCAGTGAAGTAATAAAAAAAAAATTAATTATTGGATTTTTAATTAAACATAGCCTTGAACATATTTCTTTAGGCAACCCATCACCGACACTTTTTTTAACATATTTTATTTCATAAAAAAACTTTTCATCCCTCAAGCAGATCGGTGAAGGTCGTTTCAAATACATATCTTAGACTGTAATGGTGCAGATTTTAAGTTCTCCTACATTAGCATTTTCAATTGACTGCTTTATCTTTGTCATTCTTCATTATACAAGGTGTCAAATACCTTGCTCATATTATGAAATAGAGTTTTGAAACTTAGGATGTTGAAATGACATATTTGTCGTTTTTCAACTAATTGAAATACATTAATTTTATTTTTTTAAATAGCATCTTTATAAACTTTTTCAATAATCTGATTCTACTTTAAATTCTGATTCTGTTGATATGTCATTTGTGATATTTTGTTTTAAGATAACGTCAAAAATGGTCATTTTCTCTAAAATAGGAAGCCCATGATTTGAAATCACAAGGCTGCTTTTCTTCTTATTACCAATGTTACTTCTCGAAAACAGATTAATATTAAAAAACTGCATTTGTTGTACTGTCCTGCTCAATTTTCTGAGAAAAATCGATGCTTGGTCATTTTTTCAAACTGCAACTCTTTAGTTTTATTATCACTAATGAAACTCTGACTTATTTTCTTTCAAATAAGCACATTGCACTCATTATTTTCAAAATGGTAGTTACTGAGTTGACTTTTACAGTTAGTACTATTGGTGATAAATGAATAGAATTTTTTACTGAGATCGCCATTTTGAAAATAATAGAAGGGATGTGTATATTGGAAAGAGTATATGACTAACAAAGAGACCTTATGATGTGGATATACGGGATTTTTACCTGCATCTTTCTATAAATCTAGAGTCAAAATAAACAGATACGTGTCTGAGATTCTATTTCAACATTCATTAGTTTCAGAGATATGAATTTTGTAAAACTTGAATGTTTTAAAGGTCTCAGTTTGAGCTGTGTAGAGCAACTACCCACCAGCAAGCAGCATAGTGTAGTGGTTAGCATATTTACCTCATATTTTATTGAGCAAGGTTTCAATCCAACAGCATGCAAATTTTTGAGAATCCCTTGGCCCAAACCAAGACTTGTAAAGTCGTTCAAGTTTAACAAAATTCATATCTCCAAAACTAATGTGCATTGGAATGAAATCTTGGACACGTATCAGTTTATTTTGACTCTAGGTTTATAAAAAACAATTTATGTTAGAATCCTGTATTTCTACACTGTAAGATCTCCATGTGAGTTTCATTACTGATAATAGGAGCCTCAGTGGCTTTGATAATTGTGCATTTGACTATCAACACAATGGTTGCGAGTTTGATTCCTGGCTGAGGTCCTGAGAGTTTTGACATGGAAAAAATCTGAAAAAGGATGCCATCTTCTGGAAGAGTGAGTTACACATTAAAAATGGGCGCGTTTAGCAAACGCAACCGTTGACTAATAGAGCTCTTCAGTGCTCAACATGTTTAGTTTTGATGATTGCCAACTGTTGCCGATTCTCTGAATGCAGCCCATTAATATTCCCACTATGATATACGTTGGCGTTAATCTAAATTCAACTGTGCTTAACCTATCTCAGCGCAAAAATAACAGCTGACATGATTTAGCAGCAGTTGTAAGTCAGGGTCTACTCAACAAATTCGTTTTTTCAAAAAGTAACGTTGATAATAAGAAAAAAGCAACCATTCTGTGTGGTTTACAGGGTAGTTGACAAACATTCTCAAAAAGACATGTCTAATCATGGCCTTTCTATTTTAGGGAAATTTAGCGTTTCTGAGCTTATCTTAAAATAAAAATATCACAAATGACATATCAACAGAAACAGAATTTAAGTACGTTCTTGTGATACCCAAACTATCAGAGAGAAATCTAAAACTTTAATATCTTATTCTTGTAACATTTTGTGATGCAACTGCAAAGTTTCAAATCATGTTATGAACTATTTTTGTGAGAAATCATTCAATAAAGTTGATAATCTTTATGCAGTACCTCTACTATATGTCAAAATTGAAATGTCGTGTACATTTACATAAAATAAAAAATTGCTACAGAAAACTTTTTATTTAAAACTTCTATGAGGATTCATAAAATGCCCCGAAACAAGGGTTAATGACAATATGAGCATATAATTAGGAAATTAAACAGAATTTGTAACAGTAAAATTCAGATATGGCATTTCAACAGAAAACAAGTGCAGCTAGATAGATAATATCAAAAATCATGGCAAAACTTTTTCCTTTGTTAGATTGCGTGTAACTGGTATAATTAAAAAGGTGTTATGACACATGTCTGCCAGTCACTCTGAAAGGATGTACTACTCGAACTGAATAAAAATATTTAATTAGTTATGAATTTCCTAATAAAAACAATTTATAAAATTTGAATTACGAAAATTATATTACGAGTTAAATTTTACACTTTTATCAATAATTCTTGTTCTTTATACATTTTAAGTTTTACTTTGACCTCTGTGTAATAATGTTACCTTTTAGGAAATTCTCTATTAGACAGTGATTCTAAGATAAGCATGAGAATATTTCATACACAAATCTAATTTAAATATTTTATTTTTACAGAGCGATGGTGCGTACCTTGATTGAACTCAATATAGCAACAGTTGGAGTAGGGTATCCAGCCACGCCACTTATGGAGGGTCGAATTCGTATCTGCTTATCTGCAGCTCATACCAAAGAACAATTGGATTATGCTTTAGAGACTATATCAAAAGTTGCTGACGAAATTGGATTAAAGTTCTCTAGATTGCCTAAAGATCCCAATCCTATAGAATATGACAAAATTGAGTTGGATTATTGAGCGATTTTCTGTTGCTTTGATAAAGAATAGTTACTATTATTAAGTTTCTTTTTGTTTTTTGTCTAAGCAGTTTCAACCAAATTTAGTGCATTTAAGTAGATAGAACTTTTATAAATTCGAATAATAAATTATGTACAAATTTAGATTAGACTGCGCAGCCAAACTAGCCGAAGAAATCGGACCTTTTATATAGACCATGCTTTTTTACAGAAGTTAAAATTGAAGTGTCCATTCTTCTTATGTCCTTTGATCTCTCTTTTTTTTCTAATTATTTCACTATCTGTTTCTATGTTTAGTACTTGTTTTATGTAGTATATTACACTAAATAAAATAAAAAACTATTTTGAGCCATAATTTACAGAAAAGATACAAACTTATAATTTAATTTTACTAGAAAAAGAAAACAGTTGTTCCTATTCTGTGTTCTTTTGAGGATTATTAAATTGGACACATTTAAAAATACTAATAATAGCAGTTCCATTACCGTCTAGGGGTTTATCTAGTTAAGCAAGTACTGTTATTTGTACTTGCTTTTTCCAAATATTCTAAAATGATTACAGTTCTTTAATACTTATGAACATATCAAGTCTTGCTTTCTAGCAGTCTTATCTAGAAAATAAGTATTATTACCTACTTATAAATTCTATATTTAAAAATTATAATTATTAAGCGTACACCAAAGTATGCACATGTTAAAAGTTTGCTTGTGCAACAAAAACAATGTTTAATTTGCACGGACGCGTGCAGCTGATGTGGGTCCACACTTTTTTAAGAATTTTATTGAAGAATATATGCTTTGTATAAAGTATTGTTGGCTTAAATAATAAGAACTCTACTTTCTGTATTTAATACTCTTAATTAAATATCGTGAGATACGTAACGGTTACATATTTATACACGTTGTAAAGTAGAGTTCGGATTATTGCTAATATTATAAATCATTTATTTTTATTTATAATCTATTTGTCAAACTTTGTATTTGTTGTCAGTTAATGGAAAAGTTATTCAATAAATTTTTATTAATAAAAAGGTGACCTTTAATTTAATAAAAAACTCGATTAGTCATAATTCTAGATAAAAATTTATCATCAGTGGGTTTTGTAGGTTGAAGATGAATTTTATGATAATATATGTACAAGCCACAGAAAGATTCCTTAATGATAAACTTTCTTTAAACTTCAAAGGCCTTTTAAATCATTGACGCACAATTCTTATCATTTCTGAGAATACTTGAATCAGATTTTATAATGTTTTAGCTTTTTAATTTTTTGAAAACTAAATCCTTAGCTAAAATAAATTTATGTTTAAAGGTGCTGTTCTAGAAATAATCTTGCTTGAAGAACTGCAACAAGACTTCACTGCCATTAGTGAAAATACATGCAAACTTGGTGATAAAAATTGAATCAACATAATTAAGTTGTACAATGCAGTATTCTTTTGTATTAATATTCTGCTTAGGATATGTTGAGCAACGGCAATGTTACCATCACAGGAAACTTAATTGTCATATTTTACTTATTATATCAAAATGGATTTCTGAAAGGGGATGTATCAACATAATTAAATGATGAAATTATCTTTGCTGTAATCTTCCCTACTATCAACACATCATGTATCTTCATAGATCATGAAATTGAGAAAAAGATGTTTTATAAAAGCTATCAAGTTCCATGTAAATTTAAGCTGTGATTGGTTCTGTTTTTCTTTTAATCATGAGGCATTCCGTGTGAAATCGCACAGTCACAAAACATCAAGTTTTCATAATCACTTAAAATTTGTTTTATATGTTATACCAATCAAAAAAAAAATTCGTGTTTTTTTGTTTACGCCAAATGTCATTATTTTGTATTTTATTCTGCATACAAGTTTTCGAGAATTAGCGCATCCCTTAGTATAAAAACGTTCGTCTTTCCTTTATTACACAACATACAGACTTCCAACTTGGATTATTTTAAAGCTTAAAATATTATCTTTTACCCTATAAATACTACGATAGGATTATTTAAAAAACAATTTGTATTTTAGAGGGTTGTTTTCTTTAATTGTAAGTTTGCATTAACCCCATTGTTTAAAAATCTGGAAAAATTTTACTACATTCTTGAATGCATGTTCTATGTGTCATCCAAATTTCAAGATGGGATTCCAATTATAAATGTATTTTAAGAATATTAAAAGTGTTGCTGTTTGAGTATGTGAAAGGGTACTGCATATGTACCTGCATTGTTAGGCCCCTCAAATCTGCTCCAAGTGAAATCAAACAATCACAAAACATTTAAAGTTAATTGTAAATTGCTCGAAGAATTTTTTATGTATTGTATGAATCAACGGAGGAAACACGTATTTTTTGTTTATGTCAAATATCATTATTTTGTATTTTTAATTTTATTATGTCTATAAATGTCCAAGTGTTAGCGCTCTACGTAATATGAAAACGTTTGTTTCTCCATTTTTAGTTAATGTAAAAATGTTTAAGTTAAATCATCTTAAAGTTTAGAAAATGATGTTTTATGCGATAAATATTGCGATATATCTAACAAAAGAAATACAATTTTCAAGAGTTGTTTCTTCAATTGTAGTTTTTAGCATTAACCCGGTTGTTTAAAATTCTACAAAAATTCCACAGGATTCTCAAACACATGTACTTTGTACACCTAAATTTTTAGAATGGAATTACTGTCATAAATGCACTTAACTACAGATGCTTTATGAGCGTGCAATGAAGAACCTGAGCCTAATAAGGGGGGTCAGCAAACAGCATCCCATAAGATTTCACAGGAAGTGATTCATCCGCTTCTTCAAAAATTTAGAAACAACAAATGAATTTGTTGCTTTTTAAGTTAGTTTAAAATCGTGTTTACGAGTTATTACAGTGTCTGCACTAGCGCTATACATTAATAATTGAACTCATGAGTACTTGTGGTGTAAAAACTCAACGACTATTGATATGTCTTTGTTCACATGCCGGTGTTTGCTAAGTGATTACAAACTAACCAAAACGAATCCCATCTGGATATTTTGCACATTTATAGAGGAAGTATTAAGGAATACATATTTATTTTTTTTAGAATTTTAAAACATTGGGTTAATGTTGAAAATCATTTTTATAAAATAAAACGTCTTAGAAATCATAGTAGGTAACCATGAATTTAATTTCTGTGTATATGTATGAAAAGGTGCTTTTCAGCCCTTGCTTTATGTAAACAGAGCAGTGCGTACAAGTTTTTGAAAATTTTGATGCTTTGTAATTACCATAATAATAGAGTTATCCAGCCATAAAAAGATACGTATCTCTTATTTTGTCTTAGAAAAACGTTAAAAAAAGTTTCAGTAAAATCTAAGACATGAAGGTCAATTTTCTCCAAAAATTGTGTGATTTCACGTGGAATGCCTCTCATGCAGACATGACAGTTTTTTGTAGTAAATATCTGAACTAGTGCATCACTATACTAAAGACATTAAAATTCCAAAATTTTTCTTTTTTGTAGATATGGCATATATTCTTAGGAGGGCAGTAGTAATCTTAACCAACTAAATATAAAACATTGAAAATGAAGTCATGTGACACACATGAATTACTATATTCAAATAAAGAATATATGCTTTGTATAAAGTATTGTTGGCTTAAATAATAAGAACTCTACTTTCTGTATTTAATACTCTTAATTAAATATCGTGAGATACGTAACGGTTACATATTTATACACATTGTAAAGTAGATTTCGGATTATTGCTACTATTATAAATCATTTATTTTTATTTATAATCTATTTGTCAAACTTTGTATTTGTTGCCAGTTAATGGAAAAGTTACCATACTGGATTATATTTGTAAGTATTCTTAAAATACTTCTATATGAAACATTATACAGGGCGTATGAGTAGTAGTAAAACCACACTATGGTCCAGATTTCTTAATGTTTATCTTATCTCTTTAACTGAAGAATGCTTTATTATTTATTTTGACTTTGTCTTATCCCACATAGCAGACACACGTTATATTGACGTCGACGGTAAGTAATTTTGGTTGTCGACGTCGTAAGCCCAAAAACTGGCGTTTTAAACACGTAAGTGTTATGACGAAATAAAAACGTAATTTTTAAGACGTCACGGTACCGTCTATTTGACGTTTATATGTACCTTTATCTCAAAAAAAAATTTAAAATAGTATGACTTGTTACAGTGTTTTCAGTTTTAGGGTTAAATATGATTTATTGTTAACATTATGATTATAACTAAGAAGATTACTACAACATTAACTAATCTAATAATTTTTGTTATACAAGGGGTTTTCTCTGACTGACTGCTTTTATTTAATTTATCGCTGATGAAACCTCTATATTTACTATTATATGAAGAACTTAAAATAGTTTAGGAAAATGTATTTAATTTTTTTGTAAGAAGAGAATAAACTTTCATATTATATTTTTGTTTCTTGTATTATTTCTATGGTGTTCTGTTCAAAGTGTATTTTTCAATCAGTCTCAAAACTAGAAGAAGCCAGTACTTCGTTTAGTAAAGTTTTTAATTGCTCCAGTACACCTGTATGGGCAATGAATATTGAAAGTACTAAAATCAAATGAAGCAGCTTTTAATAACATATTTGAAAATTCATCATATTCGTATGAAATCGCTTTGTTATCCTTTTTAAAAAAAGTACAATATGCCATTTCTATATAAAAGAGCAAAAATAACAATTTTAAACAAATTTTAGGAATTTATACAGATGATTTTTCACTTCTGGAGATAATTTTGTGAGTAAAATAACAGCAATTTTTCGTAACAATTCAACTTCATCTTCTTTTAGATCAAATAGAATTTCTTCGTCATTTGATATGCAACAAACTGTAGATATTCCACTTTCTTTCAAATTTATAGTTATGCTGCATTATGTTGATTCAAACAAATTTGTTATGAAACACAAATGTAACAATAGGCAAAAATTAAATAAAAAAGATTAAAATATAAATATTGGGGATATATGAAAACCAAGGTTTTTGATGGAATGCTGATGGATTTAGACCAGCTAAAACAAGCTATATCAACAACTAACACAGCAGAACAGTTAAGAAATACGTTACATAATTTTTTTGATCACCTCGATTCTGTTTAGCCGTAAACGGAGATATTATACTCGAAAATTTGTTATAAGAAGTTTCTTATTTAATTTTTTTAGAATACTTTCTATTTTTTAAAATTTAATTTAGTGCAGAAATACCTTGGAATTTTCGGCAAATAGAGGTAAATGTTTTGAAAGAATTGTTTGTTTTTACATAGGTGCCTATTAAATCATGTAGGCATATTTTCTTGTTTTTTTTTTATTTAATTGGCAAAACTAGGAAGAATATTTACATTTAAAAGCATCAATGTTCTATTTTAAGTGGGACAACTTCATGCATACAGTCTAAAGGTTGCTAAGGTTTCTTCCAACAATTCAACTTGCCATAGATATTTCAAACTTGTACTGGTTGCATGTTTCGCCTTAAATAATATTCACGGTGTAAGAAAATCAACCAAAATTACGTTTGTTGTTGCCCTATTTTTGTTTCCATGTAATGCTGCGTTCTACCTATAGCTGAACATATTGATGAATACAAAAATAAAATTTAATAATAACTCTAAATAGCTCAGTTCTGAAGTTGGCACTGATATATAGATCTGCATGTCTTTGTTAAAACAAAGATTTGAAAAGAATACAGTGAAAGCTGCCATCAGAGCATAAGTTAGTAACTCTTTTGTTTTGTTTGTGTATAGCATCTCAGTCAATAAGATTGATTGCCTCGTTCCTCTTGGGGGTTATTACTTGCTATAAAAGTTGCATTTCAAGGTATTTTGTTTATATTGGATCGTTTTCTTAAGAATTACCTCTAGAATCACTAAAATTTAATTTATGACTTGTGAATCATCCTGTATACACCATTAAGTTTTTTGTAAAATAATAAAGCAAAATGTTATACCACAGCTTTTTGAAGTTTCGTTTCCTTTACTACAATTACTCTTTTATATGAGAATGTAGCGCCATTTGTCTATTTTCGACATAAAGACTATTGCTATAACATTGAAGGTCAATAAAAGTCAATATTAAATAATTCAACCCACATAGCAGAGACACGTCATACCGACGTAAGTGTTTGGTCATTCATAACGTCAATCTTCCCATTAAAATGACGTGTTGTAAACGTAAATATTACATACATAAGTCACAGCCCAGTGACGTCATATCACAACGTCGTTTTGACGTCACACCATAACGCCACCTTGACGTCAGTTAAAAAGCCACAAAGACGTCCCTTGAATGTAATAAATAAACCACAATTTACAAAAAGAAAATATATTATTAGAATATAGATACAAATGCAGTTACAGAAAAACGAGAGAAACCCACACAGTAGATGTGACCTGTGAACCAAAAAATTCCACCTCAAGAGACTCACATTTTGAACTGTTTGTATTTTGATTCAGATATAAGTACTAGAACAAATTCAATTAATGTCAGTTTGAATTTCAAGTTATTTTGAGTTTGACAAATCTTAAATCTACATATTTTTTATTAAATGCTTTTTTATTGATTTATCTATATAATTTGTTTATAATATCGAATATTTACAGGAAAGATCTAGTTTTAACCAGGTTTTGGTTCTATTGATGGTTGATAGTTCTAACGAATTAATCTGTTATGACTAATATTCATTATTTTACAAGATCAATCTTGGAAGTAATATTTTTGGTTCATGGTTACAAATACAAAATCTGAACTAAATTGCAGAAATACTCTTACAAGTATAAAAACACTTACATATTATAATACATATATATACACTCACTTGCAAAACGATAGTACACAAGCACAAAAAATTTGCGACTCTTCATTAGTGTAGTATTGCAATTCATTCTTCATTTTATTGGCAAGTGTATCAGTTAAAACATGTTTCAGGGTATTATTTACTCTTGATGTTAGGTCTCTTCCACCCAGTATAGATAAATATGAGCTCTACAACAAATACAAAAGAAATGCATACAATAACATGCAATAAGAAATGACTTACAAATTCAATCAATGTTCAGGTTTCTGCAAGTATTCTTCAATATTTTGCAGCTCCTGTTGATTTGATGCTGGCAGACTTAAGGGAATCTCTGGAATTTGAATTGTTGAATTTTTAGAGACAGGATGGTTATGAAGAATGCTCAGAATCTGGTTATTCTGTTGCTTTAAATGTGCTAAAGTAGGAAGCACTTTTTTCAAAACTAAAAACCAAAAGACTGTATTAAAGTTTCCTTTTTTCTCTACAAAATCAAGTTTATCAGCATTTATATTCAACTCTGTTTCACAAGGAGTATAGGTAGCTGATAACTGATTGTCAGCAGACGCAGCTACTAAATATGACGTTATTGGTGTTGATGTCAACTGAGATGATCATCCTGCTTCTAAACTACAACTATACTGAAGGCAGGAGATGCTGCACCTATACATTTTTCTGTTTTAGAATAGTATTTTATGCTAAAATGATTGCTTACCAGATGTATTTTTCAAATTGTTTTGGGTAATTTTTCGATTCTCTCTGAGTAAACTTTGTGAAACTTCCTTGCATTTTCTTCTCTAGTGCTATTTCTTATTATTTTTATCTTCGGAAGATAGGATTTTCCACTTAAAAGTGATTGAGAACAATCATCTTCCACAGCCTTTGTGCTTACTGTAAAAATACATTATATTACCTTTGATTGGGGTATTAAAAATCTCTGTTGATAGTATTATTATTAATTGCTTTCCAAAAGCTTTGAAATTTTTCTAACATCCCAAGAATAAATAAAATGAAAACTAGTGCACCGAATACAATTATATAATAGAATATCATAATTGTATACACCGTACTATTATACTTTTAAATATTTTAAATTTTAATAATATCAGTTAATATTAAAACGGTACCTACAAAATCCTAGTGATAAGTCTGATGTAATATGAATGCAGCTTTACGAATTTTCCCAACGTACATTTTGGTACATCTGTGTATTAACAATTTCGGGGAATCCCCGAACTTGATGGCAATAACCTTATGCAAGTCTTAAAAATTCTATATGGTTTATAACAATTTCCTTATTCTTTGTTCAGAACAAATGTAAAATTCAATAAAAGTCCCGGTAATAGTAATATGATCTTCGGGACGCTGAATCGGATTGTTGATATAAACACGTAACTACCTACTGAACTTCGTTTTGTGGAAACATCTCGGCCAGCCATTTTTAATATAATAGTATATTATTGTATTACTTGCTTTCAAGATATCCTTTATACTAACTAGTTCTTATTGCATGAAACTATAATACTTACCTAAATTTACTTATTCAAAAGCAAATTTCACAACGTGTACACCGTCGATATAACCCAAACCACACTTAAACACGAGGACACCTGCAACCTACGACGCATTGGCGCAGACTCACGCTGTACTCGCAAGATCTTGTATAACACATATGACACCTATGATGACACAAGCAAGAAATTCGAGTTATATCGAAAAGTTCCGATCTACTTGAAGAGCCAAATTTTCGGCGCTAATTTTTAATTTACATTTTTAAATTACATTATTATTACATTGAGTTAAGTTGAATTATTTTCTAAATAGAATATTCATATAAAAACCCAAAAAAGTATAAATCAATCATAGATATTTAACTTTTTATTTTTGAAACTGACAAATAGATACCAATGAAATTTCCAGATTTCTTCTTTTATTGTGGAATATAAAGCTATTATTATATTATCGAAAGCCGGAAACCGGGTAAAAGGTGTAGATTTTATTTAATTTTTTTTTTGAGATAAAGGTACATATAAACGTCAAATAGACGGTACCGTGACGTCTTAAAAATTACGTTTTTATTTCGTCCCAACACTTACGTGTTTAAAACGCCAGTTTTTGGGCTTACGACGTCGACAACCAAAATTACTTACCGTCGACGTCAATATAACGTGTGTCTGCTATGTGGGAATTCCCTAACTTTTTCAGAATTTCCAGCTTATCTGTCAGAAAGTTTTAGGCCCAACAACTTGACAAAGGATAAGGATTGGAACAAAAAGTTCCGTCATTTTTTATATAAATTTTAGGTCAAAACAAACAATATAATTGGCATACAACAAGATATTTTAAAACAATAAGACTTTAATGCATAAAAAAATATCAGTACTGTCAATTCAATGTAAGAATTTAACAAGCATGGGTTGTAATAAAAATAAGACTTTATTAGTGTGCTTTTTGTATGAAAAGCAATCAAACGGATCATTATTGAATATTGCAATGGAAGTTGGAATCTTGGTGCAAGCAGTGCAGAAAATTATAAAAAATCTGTAAACTATGACTCTTTGCAAGAAAACATCAAATTCAAAGTTAGAATGTAAAGTGATAAGAACCATTGAACGTTCAATGTCTAAAAGAGATATTGCAAGAAAAGTTAGGTAAAAGTCTTATAATAATAACTTAAAAGGTGAAAAAAAGAATTTGACCTAAACCACATAAAAACAAAAATTTCAAAAAGAAATCAGTTATCAATCCTTTTCAAATGACAGAATTTTTTGTTCTAGTCTTTGTACAAGTTATACTGAAATTTCCATATTTATAGCAGACAGGGATAATGAGATAAAACAATGTAGGCTAAAAACTTAATTTGTATTTTTCATCAAAATATTCTTTGGCTCTTTAAGTTGAATTCTGAATTAATTAACCCAGCGTAGTAAATCATAATAGGACTGTCATATAAAACTTCTAGTGACAATCGACACTGATTTTCAACTGAAATCGAAATGGCAAAGTAAAGTGCAAACATAAAAGTCAAGACCAAATAAATGAAAATGAAACAGATGCATCAACTAGGAGAGTGATAAAGAGAAATAACGCATGCAAAACAATAAGAAAACAAGAAGATTGAATCAAAAAAGTAAAAAATAAGAGGAATGTGACAGACACCAGAATAAAACAACAGTAGAAGAATGAAAGAAAAAAATTGAAAAAATATAAACAATATGACATAGAGGATATTTTATTAAAAAGACCAAATTGATCAAAAAGAAGAATGAAGAGAGAAACAAAAATTCAAGATAGATCATGGAAAAGAAGAAATGTAGAAGTGGAGAAAGCAAGCAAGCAAATGAGTTCATATGAAACTTATCAAAAAGATGTAAAAGAAAAAATGAAAGATAGAGATCACATAAAGAAGAAAAATAGAAAGAAAGGGATTGAGGATAAGGAAAAGAAAGATAAAGGTACATGAAGAAAAGAAACATTTACGGTCAAAGAAAGAAGGTAAATATGCATATGCAAAGAAAAGAAGAAAGCAGAAAAAACTGAGAGATAAAATATAGAAAAGAGAAGAGAAAATGCAATCTCTTATATGCCCTGCCACTTTGAATCTGTCAATTTTAATCACTGCTATCAGCAAAAGGTTTTATTTAATACATTATTCTATAGTTTGATACTGTACTCTTGATAAAATATGAGTGTTATTGCCAGCAAGTTTCCTGAGTCTAGATAACAGATCCTTACCATGAATTTTGTGAAAGATTCTAATTTGCTCTCTTTACTGGGATTTCTCTGGCTTTTGTTATCGAACAAAATTGTTTCCTGAGCTTTAACTGAATAAATAAATTCTTCGTATTATCTAGTAAGAAACTAGAAGTCTACAGACTTAAGTTTTAAATAATGGTTGCTAAAAGTTCTAGTGTAGATATTACATTATAGAGCTGATGTCCTGGTACTAGTTTCAACTCAAATTCTTGACAATTTAAATTCCATTGTACTTATTTTCACATTGGACATCATTATTAGAACAGAAGACAATATTTACTACTTCCTGAAGCAAGCACTTTTTTTCCGAAGAATTTCAGTTTTGTCTTTTGAAGGGTATCCAAGATATCTAATATCTTTCTTCATAATCTGTTTGCTGTGAATATTCTATAAGAACTAACTGGATTTATATGTAATACACAAAATAAGCAAACTAAAGCGAGCCCACCATTGTTTAAGTATACCTAATAGTTCTGCTTCTCAAATTGTTTCTTGTGTTTGTTATACTTTCTATCATAAGATAGTAGGTAGCTTTAGTTTAAAAGATTTTAGTACAAAAGCTCTCAGTGTTTAGATAATGTAAAGGGGATAATTTTAAATCAAATGTAAACATAAATGTAGCTAATAATACTATCAAGAATAGTTAGTAAGTATTAAGCACCTATGTACTTTAACAGAGGTTTCAACAACAATGGTAGTGCACAAAAAAGTATTGTATTCAAAAGTCAGGTAAAACTAAATTTCTATCAGTTGAGAAGAAATCATTTTTATTACAGCAGTTTTTATTCTAATCAGCTTCTATTGTTCTATAAATGTTGTAAACAAAAGTATTAAAAACTAGATAACACCTAGAATTTAAGATTATATTAGGATCTTGTAAATAGGGAGAAATCCTAAAAATCTAGCTTTGCCATATCACTATCGTGCAGTTGCATTGCAGAGAATATTCAATAAAAAAAAACAAGTTGACATTGGCCATGAAAAAAAATTAGTAACAGGACTTAGAGCATGTGTTATATTTTACAGTACTTACGGTACTTACTGAATTTTTAATTGTGGATTTAATTTAAAATGACAGATAGTAAATTTATAAATGTCACTATTAATTTAAACGCATAGTATGATTAAAATGTGTCTTGCTAATATTTTCATGGTCAGCTTGAGCCATCTTCTTTATTGAACATAATCTTACTATTCATATAACATCATAAAACAGTTAACATAATAAAACATTGAAAAACAAGAAACTGTACCTAGCATCTGTTTTAAAATAACTTTAGTGTAACTTTAGTTTGTGACTTTTATAAAGCTTTTACTTATTACTAGATTTTTCTTGTTTCATTTTTATTTTATTATTATTTTCTAAATATATTAAATATCAAATCAAAACATATAAACAAGATAATGGAAAAAACAAAACCAAAAAGGTAAACAATGAAAAAGGAAAACTATCAAACATTTAAAAATTGGCATCACCAGTGAGAGTATTGAAAACATAATCTTTACCACCGATGTTAATTATGCCATTTTTAAGTGTATTTTCCATTTGCCAAGCCGTTTATTGATCTTTTCATATTGGCATACTATTATATTATCAGTAACAAATAGTTCCTCATCATCTGTTATATCATCATCAGAATTTAATGGATCATCTTCTGAATTTGATCCAGTACTCTGCTCTACCTCATTCTCATTTTCGGAGCTATCACCCTCTTCTTCACTAGAAGTTTCCGTACAACCATCCAGCATGAAGCAGGTCTTATTTCTTTAACTGAAGAATGCTTTATTATTTATTTTGACTTTGTCTTATGCAGTAAAGGATGTTTTATGTTTGGGGGATATTTATATTTTAATCTTTTTTATTTAATTTTTGCCTATTGTTACATTTGTGTTTCATAACAAATTTGATTGAATCAACTCCATGTTAAATCAATTCTGAACTAAAGTTGAAAGCAATAATCGCAAGTGTATGAGATGCTAAAATATTGTCTATGAAGAAAAAACATTTCTGAGCAAAAAAGATGTAAAAAGAAACTTTAATATTTTGGGATAAAAGTTTATGATCATAACAATATGCTAAAGTAACTAACAAGATCAATTGTTTTATTGATGTCAAAGACAATAAGGGCGACATAGTCAACAAATACGATAGAGGTGGTAAAAGAAATGAGACATGGGCGATAAATGTAACATTAGCGATGAAGGCAACAAGGATAATTAAGGAGACAAAGATGATAAGTACAACGAAACGACATAGGTGATGTGGGCAATAGGAGACACAGACAATGTAAGAACATGGGTGATGAAGAAAATGTGGATGATAAAAGTGACATAACGATGAAGGCAATAAAGGTGATACTACCAATGTAGGTGATTAAGCTGAAGAGAACAATAAAGGAGATGTAGGTGGTATATATGATGAATACAACAAGGTGTCATGTCAACCTGGCGATAAAGGCGACAATGATGACCAAGGCAACATAGGCGATGGAGGAATCAAAGGCGACATTGGTGTCAAAAGGCACTGAAGGTGACATAGACTATGAAGGCTACAAAGTGGGCACCTACAATTCTTATAAGTAATTAGTTTTTGATTGAAAAGCTTAAAAGATTTTTTTTAGTACAGTGAAGTTTGTTGTTATGGGTAGTACTTAATACTAGTGGTATTATCTTCATATTACTTGTCATCTACAGATCTCTTATATTATGTGACAGGTCAAGGTTTTTATCAGGTATTTTTTAGAATTAGAATGTGAGATCAAAAACCATATTAAAGTTTACATAGTCTGCACGCAATTGTTAATACTGTAGTTTATAGAATCCGTTACAGTCCATGTATATTTCCTTCTACAACCCTCTTGTTGCTCTGTAAGTATACTTTAGCTTTCAACACGCATATACTATTTTATTTTATTATTATTCTATATCAGTATTATTGTAGAGGATTTATAGTTTTAAATCTACTGCATTTTTCATATTTGCACTTTTAGTTTTCATAAAAGCAGTATCTTCAATGCTTGGTAGTAGTAGATACAGTTATTAACTTTCTGGTTAATAGAAGTTGAAAATTTAAAATGATTGGGTAGTTTCATACATTCTAAAAAGTAGAAAAAACAAGTTTTATTCTTTTCATAACACAAAGTTGATATCTCTTTCATCTTAAAGAGGTTCTTCTAGTAAAAACCATTTTATTGTAGCACATATATACAGATGTTGCTATAAAAATATGTTGTTTCTGTAACTTGTAACTTTTCTATTCAGGAACTATTTCTACACCAAAACAGTAATCTTGGAAGCATAAAATTGAATTATGAAATATAATACAAGAACAGCATCACTATCACTGCATCAGATTATAAGTTAATGTATTAAAAACAAGCAATATAATTACAGACAAAGCTTTTAAATAAATAAATATGAGACAATCTATTTTGGTCAAGAAGTAGTTGCATTTGAAAAATGCTTTAATGATAGTTTACACTACTAAACTGCAAATTAACATTCCTTTTATTAAGTTAAATTAACATTTTTGATAAGTAAATGCCAATTGCTAAATTTTACAATACTATAAAAGTAAATAATATTTAAAGCTAATAATCTTCTAACGCAACTGAATCAATTTGCTACCTACTGAACCTATCAAAAAATGATGATAAAGATGATCTCACATGGACATAATATAAATTTTACATTCTCTTTCTGACTGTGAGTACGATAGATGGTTAGATGAATGTATTTTTACAATGAGTAAACAGCAGCTAAAATAGCAAACAAGAGGCCATAAAATACAAAAGCTATTCTGTCAACAGCTGCTGCAAGTAATACCCAGTCTTGTTGTATTGGAATTTTATCAGAAGACCCCATAAATTGATGATCATCATTTGTTTGATGATCTTCAAATTCAGTCACTTGATGGTCACGCATTTCTTCTGCTGTCATTCTTTGGGAACTTAAGGATGTCTAAAACAATATTAATCTTTTTACAATTATGATCAATTTAAACTAAATGCTTGCTTCCTAATTCTACACGGAAATACAGTCAGGTCAATAAAGAAATAATAAATATAAATATGATTAACTTTTATTCTTTTGTTTGTATGTAATATCAATGCTGCATCAATACTGCACTACAAAAGAGCTTAGAAATTATCCGTGTGAAGTAGTATATACCCATCTCTATTAATTTATTTTTTTTTGTTTTTGAAAATACTTTAACAAAAGTTCTTGTTGAATTACATTATTAGTTAATGTTTGGTCCCCATTGAGAACTGCATTCAGTGAGGCAAAATAGATGAAATGTAGAGAAAATCTGCCATTCCAAGATATAACTGCACAGTGAGAACGACCATAATAATAAGTGCCCATAAATTAAACAAGCATGACAGAAGTAATAGAAGATTATTCATTTCAATGGTCAGAAATGGTGGAATTGGAAGAATTTTGAAAGTTAAGAAATCTTGAACTTCAAACTTCTTGATTGAAGAGGTTAAACTAATATTGGAAGAATTTTCAAAAAGATGAATGCTCAAAAATGTTTTATATGCAGAAAACTTTAATCATCACAGGATGTCCCTGAACTTACTAAGGCTGTTAATACACTGTGGTAGATCCCCGAGTCAAAACTAAACCCAGTTTTCTACATAAACTCATCTCGTTTGTAAGATGTGGGATGTTGAAGGTTTATTTAGGATTTTTTGTTTTCTTGGTAGTGGTTCTAGTTTGTGGACCAAATGTCATTTAGGAATAATCAAATGGAATTGACAAAAGATTACATCTCCAAACAAGCAACATGCGATGTTTTAAGATGAAATTTTTTTTCATTTTTTATATGGATGTTAGTATAATGCTTCTGCAATTTTCCTATATCTCTGGCAAAGGAGATTTTGACGGTGCCAATAAATCTCTTCAGACAAACTTAATTTTTCAATTTAGCAATTAGAGTTCCCCTTACATTACATATAGAATATTTCTAAATCTTTGAATATTGGTATCTACAGAATTTCTGATTTCTTATTACAAAAAAATTATAACGTTTGACAGATAAATACATGAACTTGAAAATAAATATGGAAATCGCATGAAAACAAGACTATAAAGTAGTATAATACCAACAAAA